>JAGVSQ010000720.1:0-34300 GCA_022683975.1 Rhyacophila evoluta
TGTATTAAACTTATAATTTGTGATATTACAACATGTATTAAGTAAAATAAATAAACGATGGTGTGTCTTTTTATCTTAAATTATCACATTCGAGTTTTTGCTGTACGAAATTTAATTTAACTAAATATCCAATTCAAAATTTTCTAATATGTAGTAAGTAATAAACAGTAATATAATTATTCGATGATATTAGACTATCTTGCAGAAAATATACTGGCTTATTATACGAATAGTAAAAAGTAAATTTAATCTTCTTTATTTTTTCTTCATCGCAATTGGAATATATATTTTACTGTCGATTTATAATATTAAGAGAAAATATCATATCGCATCAAAATAATGTCGTTTTGAAGTGTCGCTAAAACATTTTCGGCGAATCTCTGCCACGGAGAGTAATTCATTATTTAATGAAGTGAACAGTTATAAATTGCTCCCTTCTGTCGTAGAGAGTCTTAGATCACAGTAGCTTCATCGCGAGAGCTTTGAAGGCTTCACAGACGCCGCTGATTCGTTAAACGAAGGTTCCAGTCGGACATTAGGTTACCGGCAGGAAGTGAGCCAAAATCTCCGCGCAGGATGTAGGATGTAGCGCCAAGGGTGAGACATTACGACGGAGGAAATACTAGCAGTAAAATTATCCTTTTACGGGAAAAAGGATGAAATAAACCACCACAGTAATACTATGAATGTTTAACAATCCAGAAAGGTAACCTTTTTTATATTAAACGCAGTGGATAAATAAATAAAATAGAATGTTTCAGAACAGAGTAACCATTACGGTATACGCCAACGCGTTCAGTTAAATTGTTTCGTATTATATAGATTTTCAGACTGTTAGCGTGGTAACAACCATTATATCATTATATAGTTGACTTAAATACGTATTCACGAATTAATTAGTTAAAGGCGTTCTACAATATCTCAAAACCAAGCATACCTAGACTTTAAAATATTTAATATACATGATAAAATAATCTATTTTTTAATAGTAAGTAACACTATGATATTAATAAATTTCAATTACATTTACTATACCACAGTTTTTCTTTTTTATAAAATACAAGAAAATATAGTATTTTTATAATATTTACGGTAAGAACAAGTGGCAATAATTTATATAATATGACAATTAAGAATGATGATTGTATTTAATAATGCATGCTTTTGACCTACTTTGAGTGTAAAAATGATGCAAGAACAATTGCTTAAAAACTTTCAAAGATTTAAAATACATATACATTAGGATTGAAATAGAATTAAATCTCACACTCGTAGTAATGAGTGGGTGTACGGTCCGTTATCTTATCTCATCGTTGCAGACGTGTGCTACACCCATGATTACTGAGAGATTAAGTAAACGTTAGTACTTATTAGCTTAGTAAATGTATCGACAATTATTGCAAATAACCTTTTATAATCTTTCTGAAATACGAAAATGGTTATCTGGTGTTTGCGAAACACGATGATCGTTTTAGTCTTAAAAAATGATATCGGCTTGCTTGGAGAAACAAATGCATTCAATACTAAAATTATTGCTGTAAATTTAAAAATTATAATTCTAATATAAATTCAACCTGATTCGAATTATTTGGATAAAGAAAAATACTGGTGGCTTCTAAATAATTTTAATTCAAAAGATATTACACATAGAAACGTCCATAACGTATAGGTGTGGAGGTTAGTCCATAATAATTACAAAATTAACACGTAAAAGAAAACATTTTTAACAATTTTATGAATCAGTTTCCTTTTTATATTATCTATAAAGCATAGCATAACTCATGATAACAGAATAAAGCTCATTATAATATATTTAACTCTAGTAATAATGTTTCCTTGTGCTTTCTATAATGATGCTTTAATTCAAGCTAGCAAACTTTAGTCTTCCCCAATAGTTAAAGATTAAAACCACTAAGCATACATTGATTGTATGATTTTAAATTATAATTTAAATTAAAATATATGTGCAATTTAATCTGATATAATTAAAATCATTTGTAGAATTATTAAAATATGTTCAGAAGTTTAATTTTTGTATCGTAACAAAGATTTTAAAATTGGCACTTTCCTATTTACTATATACGCACAGATAGTAGAATATTTTTATGCCAGTATTTTCTCGACACATTTTATATGATATACCAAAGTGTATTTGGAAACTAAGCTTCCATAGGTACGATAAGTAGCTAATGCACCGCTGGCTCAAAGTATTTGCTAAATATACTTCGACTTATGCAAAAGAAAACCAAGTACTGCTTATCGTTTACTTTTCAACTTATTCGTTGTGTTTTTGTTAGGAATACACGGAGAGAGCGGATGAGAAAAAGTTTGAACGTATTGATACATGAAACTTCCTACATTCGAGTAGATCTTTACTTATCATTTTCGTAATCACAAAATTCAATCACATTTAAAATCCATTAAATGTAAATGGTGTATCAAATAATGCATAAATATTTCGCAATCTCACTACGTAACTATTGTAAATAATATTTTTACTACATGAAAAGTTTTCATAGCTAACCATACATATTTTAAAATCTTCATTTAGCTGCGGGATTTGAAACAGCAGCCGGCTATAATATTTTTATGCGAATTTAAATACATGCGATAAATTCTCGATATCTTTAACGACTGGCTGTCAATAAACACTCTTGAAAAATAAATGTAATTAACACTTTACATTAAATCCATTTGTACACTTCATAAAACTACAAATGGAAATACTAATGCTAATATATTATGTGTATTAATTTTGATCAATTCTAGTTTTGGTTTAGTTTGAATAAATCGAAGAGGATTATTAATCGATACGTATCATTTTCTGTTAAAAAATTTTGACTTCTATCCTATCATAGCACATTTATGTTTTATATTAAAACATAAATGAACTTTAACAACAATACATATTATTATTTAATTGAAAACGTTTTTACTTTTCACCACAAAGGTATTCATTGTGTATGAAAAAATATGCATATACCATTTACAAATTTACGAAATTCAAAATGTAAACTATAACTGTTAAACATTCAACTTTGTTTTAAGTGTTTACCAATAGTACAAGTTGATAGTATTATGAGAGTGTGAACCTATACGTATTTTCAAGCCAATCTCGACAGGAAATTTCCCTGAGTAATTTCCTCTGTTGGAATACCAAACTTCATCTTACAGTTTAGCGAGTTATCTCTCGCGGATTGGAAATAACTTTGCCTCATGAAAATTTCTCATAAAATGGCAATACTCTTTTTCTCGAGGAATGGTTAAAGTTTGAGTCGGACAAAATATGAAACATTTCATGTTTAACTATTTAAAAAATAAACAATCTAGATAAATATTTTATTTTCACAAACAATATTGTTGAGGAGATATTTTTGCGATGCAGCACAAGTTAGATAAACATGACGACAAACTAGATATTTATTTATATTATTAAGTATTTAGTAAATTAAATTTTTCACTAACTATAATATTTGATTTATAATTTTGTACACATTAAAATGTATCGTGTATAAAATATATGTGTTTTATTGTAGATATTTGATTTAATTTTTTTAGTATATAGATCTCCGCAGGATGAAAACATATTTTGGCAAATTATCTTTCACGAACATCGTTTGTCAGATAATTGCTCAACAACAGAAAGAACAATATATTTGCTATTTATGAAGTTATTCCTTTCGTTTTATATCTAAATTCATAAACACGAGCACTCTACTAATTTTAATGGCTGTAGATTTGAATTTAATAAATGATTATGGTTTTTAATGTCTTTTGATAGTATGCCTAGTTTGGGTCATTTAATTTAATGATTTATGTAAAAAAAAAACTCGGAGATAAGAGAACGGAGAGGTAACATTTTGTGACCTTAAAAGTCATGCAGCGGCACTGGAACTAGGTGGGATACGTACAGCGACTGCATCCGGAAAGTCTTAATCTTATCTATCTTTTCTTCCGACCGGAGGATTCCAGCATCATATAAGACTATCAAATACCGTCCACAGGATGTACCCAGCTAAATAAAGCAATGCTGAAATGGCCTAGGAAGATGCAACAAAATAAATATTTGTGACAGAAAATCCTGAAGGTGATATGTGCTCCACATAAGAAGCCGGTAGAGTAGAATAAAATAAAAATTTGATTAAGGTTAAGTCAACTTACTAAATGGTTATAAATGGAGTATGCTAAATGTACAATACACTTCTTCTATTAAATGTAGATAAAATATGAATTTTAATATATTCATTGATGAAATCATGTTTTCTAAAATTTATAAACATCGAAACACCAATCTTAAGCAAATCGTTTCAATTATTCCTGAGGTGAATAATGTTTAAAAGCTTAAAATTTTAGCAAAATATTATCAAAAATAAACATTATGTGTTCAGATACTTAATCAATCTTCTTTTTTTTCATTGGATAATAATACACTCAATAAAATAACGTTAGTGTTGTTGAATTTTTTATATTTCATGTAGAGTTTTATTTTCAAGCCATAATAAGATATAATTTCATAGTTAAATATAATACAGCTATTTATTTGAATTGTTTATGAAACTCTTTATTTTCTCGTTACCTTACATACTCCAAATATTTCGAGGTGTATTCTTGCTCAATGTTTCCGACTATCCCGTGATTTTCTTTGTTCAACAATTCCATTACCCCTCGAAGGATTTTATTGCAAGTAAGTATTCTCGTAAAGGGAACATTATTAAAATTTCCATTGACTTACGTCGATGAGACGGCATCTACCTTCGCAAATCCGTATACTCTACTCTCGCAGGGTAAAATCTTGATGGCTCAATTCCGAAAGATTGGTTCCCTATTTTATAGTCACCACGCTAAAATTAAATACGAATATTTTTTCACGCGTTGAGCTTTTAAAGCCAAATAAATTTTTAAGCAAACTTTCAAAAATATCTTTCATAAAACGATATTTATATTCCGGAATTTTCATATTATTATACATAATCAATGTATGCAAATCCAAAATGGCTTTCATATCTATAACCCCGTTTTTTAGTCTGAATGTAAATGCACGCGCTTCAGTACTGGAAGTTACAGGTTTTAATCCTACATGCCACAAGCTTAGATGCTTAAGTATTAATCAATATACTGACAATAATTTTCATGAAAAACAATCGGTGAACGTCTGAAGTCTTTATGTTATGGAGATCTATCTTTCCCATTTTTGGAGATTAATATGATTTACGTAGTGAGCTTGGTAAAATAGAATAGTAATAAGCGTTATAAAATAACATATTTATGATATCGTGGTATTTCAATTGATATAGTTTATTTAAATAGGATTAGCTCCATATTTTTGAAATTCTAATCCTTTATTTTTGTAATATTTATTTTAAACGGATTTATCTAAATAAGTTAACGTTAAAACAGAAATAATGATTCAAATTACGACATTAATATGCTCATCATGTTATAAATAAATAAAATTGTGTTATATAGTGTTATGGTATTTATATATTATAATGTACGGCGAAGGAATAAATTAAATACGAAAATAAATTATAAATTCAAAAATAAAGTGGTTTGAATAATATACGCCTACATGGTCACCGTATTTATCCTTTAAAAAGGTAAGCCTTTCTACCCATTACCGTCACACCGCTAGTTATATTGAGGTTTCGGTAAACCCACGTCACTATATGATTTTCAAAAAGGTATAAATAAGTCGTTACTAGTCAAAATGCAGGTAATATAATCCCTTGAATAACACACGTGAATATACATGAATAAAATACTGGTCAAGAGCTATATAATATCATCTCGACGAGAAAAAGCACAGATGCCGTTATTAAAAATGGGTTGAAATTTCAAAAAAAGTCATAAATAAATTGCTTCAGCCTTTTTTCAAGCTCATAATCGCTTCATAGTTTTCAAATAAGATAATCCATTTGAATTTGATTAATCCACCAGCAGTAAATGTACATTTTTTTTTACTTTGCGTAGACACGCTTATTTGAAAAATATACCCAGTTTATTTATATGACAGTATTGCTATGATATTTAAACATGCTCATCCGTTTGAAGCTCAATCTTAAATCATGTATTTATTTATTGTGACATCATAATTTTATATGCAGTAAAGCAAGCAATTTCTCTTTGTTTTTATTATCTAAATTTGTATATATACATGTAACTATGGTAATATGAATGATTCTTCAAAAAAATGTTTTTATCGCGTGCTCAGTTTTGTATTTCATATTCTTTTAATAACCAATTTTATTAGTAAATAATATAGCATATATGATTATTGTACCCGTATTTGCAAGTAAGCACGATTGAACACCGGATATCACAGATTCAAATGAGATAAAAGGATATTAATAAAAAACATATAAAATTTTCCGTTTAATGTCATTCAAGTACATATGCTATCGCACATTAATAGATGAAAGGAAGAATTTCTTAGTTGTATTTGATCACAAGAATATTAATTTATTAATTTTATTATAATCCTTTTTATTTTATTAAGAATTATAAACTTTATTTATTATTTATCACCATAAATAAAAATAACTTACATCTATTATATAATCCAGAGAACAATCAAAAATATCATATTGTATTAAATTCATTTACCTTAGTGTTTTAGTGGTTGTATTTTTAAGCACCGTTAGAATATATACGTTAGAATGAAAGAGAAAGGCAGATGGTAAATAACGCGTATTGGAGTGAGATAAAAATCTCTGCTCGTTTTCAAGGTCACAAAATTATTGACAAAATTCTGAGTCAAAACATGGACGGTATCTTATTTTATATAGAGAAAGATATAAAAAGATGAGAAGGAATATGAATAAAATAATAATAAAGCACTACCCGTGTATTTTCTCAAGCGAAGAAAGATAACATTGATTAGTTATTACGAGCGGAAAAAACTAGTCTGGCAGTACTAAAAAATGTTTACGGGAAAAGGAAAAATCTTTTCAGTGTCAAAAATAGTACGAAAAGCATTCACTCTTTTACAAATATTGAAATGCTTTCGTCTCTTTATCGAAGGGGGGACTACCTTGCAGTGAAAAGAAAAAAAAACCACCGCACCACGTCACTTTATTTCAATATTTTTGCCGTAAATAGGGTGAAATGTATTATCGGGCTATATCTGTCATATCGTTAGGAATCACGAGCGTGACGCCTCTGTCGAAGAATATTAGGCTTTGGTGCCAACCTAACGTCGGCAGATAAAATATCTTAGATACTCGGGGTGGTTACTAAAGAAAAATAGGGAAAAGATAGCGACAAACTACACATATTTCCTTCTGATTGTGCCTGCTTCTCGGGTAAAAAATGTACTCCGGCGATAAAATATTCCCATGCTACGATTTTTTGCGAAAACAGAAATATTTCATTTTAACATAGATGACACCTCTTAAATATACTATTGCGCTACATAAAAATACACACTACATTAATTTATATAAGGTAAACATAATTAAATGTTGATAATCTAGTCTGCGTTATTTCTTATTTAATTATTTTACACCAAATCTGTAACATATTTTTGTATAAAATACCTAAATAAACAATTTTTATTTTAACAACCTTTATTTGAAATATGTTTGTTAAAATTGATATCTTTGTTTATTTCATACATATTTTTCAACTTATCCTCTGCACAAACATTGAGTATACTATTATTTATTTAAGTCTAATAATAATTCTTAATTTTTCTGAATAACACAAAACAAACAGTAGGTTCAAAAGATTTCGAGCTTTTTTGTGCTCATGTTACATAACTGATTATCGGTAAATTTATTATCTCGCATATAATTATAATAAAAACATAATATTTGAACAAATATTTTCCAATTTTCGATTTTGTAAACCTCTTGAAGATGACGATTTTATAGTTGCACGGCCTAATATATTTATTTGACTATAATCTAATTTTAACTACCTCACGATATAGTAAAACTATTATTTACTATTTAAAGTATTAACTACTAAAGTTTTAAGTAAAGAAGTCATAAATAATATTGTATAAATTTTCTTCACACGATTAAGTAAGTTTTGTTTTCCATTTATAATTATTTATTAAATAAATAAAATGAAATTAAAAAATATAACTCCCTTTACTGAAATTATTTGACTAAAAATACGGTGATGGTATTATTAGTTTTATTTATAAATTTAATAGAAAGTGAGAGTAGCATAACGTAGCAAATGTCTATATATATATTTTTTCATATAAAAAGAATACAAAAAAAGTATACGTTTATTCATTTCTACACATTATAATAACAAGGACAAAAAAACAACGACGATAAGAAAAAGAAAAGAACATATAACTAAGTAGTTTGAAATGAAGAACTTAGCGTCGACTGCAATTTTATTAAGTATAGAATATAAAGCCCAGAGGCGGATTGGTAGCGACGTGCGGCTTTAATGTCGTCTGTTTTCTATCATACACATAAGGAAAGCTTCGTAGGATTATTCGAGCAACCACTGACGATAATTAATTAAAATAAAACTATTTGATCCCTTACTTACAACTATTCGTCTAATTAATAATTTATTTATAAAAATTAATATACATGAATATATGAATTATTTATTACTCTACGACATTTCAAGCACTGTGTCAATGACTATTCGCAATCTTTGTTTTTTTTTTTATATTTACCATATAAACACTAACATAAGAGTAAAATATCCTTGTCAAGAGTATATTTTATAAAGTATGTACATTACAATTAGGTTTTTATGGTCCATTCAAGTGTACTATGTTGATTATTGAGATGATAATATTATGTATACTGAAATAGTTTTACTAGTTAGATAAGTTTCTTGTAGTTGGTGTCCCCAAAGTTGTATTTACACAAATATAGATGAAAGTGAATCTTATTATTATGTGGAACATATTCTACCGCAAAATATATCACTTTCTATATTATAACCATCGATAATATAACCTTATTTTAACATATTTTTTTCAATTTTCAATAAAATTACACGTAATAAATTTTGACGGATACCTATAGTTTTTAAGATTTACGTTATTTTATGTCTCCGCTAACATTAATATCTGTCCTGAAACTACTAAATACTAGATATATAAGTTATTTTTAGAAAAATCTAAGCAACGAATTGGTCTTTTTTATATCAAAACCGCTTCAAAAGCGGAGCATATGGATTGCCATAACGTATTTATATATTTTGGCAGCTTATTCTGTTTTTTTTTTTTTTTTGAATTTTAATTTATTCTGGCTATTAATTTCTCCATTTATTCGCAATCTGGTTCTGAAAGTTAATTATTGTTTAAATAGTAAACATTAGAAGTCGAACTAGTAATATTCGCCACCGAACTGGATACTTCTTGGCTACCAAGTAAATCATGTGAAAATAACGCAAATGAGATAAAAGTTCTGATTAGTAATAATCGTAATAGCTTACAAGTGAAATTATGGATTTTGTGGATTAATATTAAATTAGGATTTTTTTTATTAAATTAGATAACATCCTTGGGCTTATATATATTTAGAATACAATTTAATAAAACAGAATTTCCGTGTAAAATATTCCATAAATAAAACGGACATGTGCTCCATTTTTCTTCATTTTTACGAGGCAAATGGTAGGGTGCGATGAAGAGAAGAAAGTGGAAATGAATTCAGATCAAAATGTAGACATAAAACACCACCGCAGTAATTCCTCTCCAAGGATTATGTTTACCACCATGAGCGTGTTAGGGTAAACGCAAATGTGAATCAGAGCGGTTTGAGGTACTATACCATAGATGAAATGAAACCAAGTGAATGGCACAACAATGATGAATTTTAAATACTAAGTGAATAATGCTTAATAATAAATATATATATCTTACCTTATTATATTTATGCATAAATTTATATTCTAAATTAATTAAAATCAATTTCCATCAAGCACCATCAGTCGAAAAAATATATTTATAGAAATTTACATAAAATAAAAATTTAATATTTTTTTTTAAATCAATTTTTTTCAAATCCACATAAATGAACAAATAAATAAATGAAAATAAATTTTTTTTAGTCTAAAATGTATTACATTTAATGTCCCTATATTTGTATTTTTTGTTCCTCCTGAATAATTAAGCAAATATTACATAATACGTGTTGTCAACTTATAACTTATTTTTATGAAACTTATTATAAAATAGGTTTTAGTGACAAAATAAATTTCAAATATAAATATCTGTTATTATTTCAGTAGTGAGATTTTTTACTCACATAATAGTTAACATTTGTGCTACGCAATATTTTAATTCTGACATTTTTTTTGTGTAACCAAATTTTACAAAAAATGACAAAAAACACCATAAAGCTGATTAAAGGTTCATTTTATTTTAATCCGTTTTAATTGACAAGACAAAGCAAGGATTTTTATTCATACTAACTAACTAAATTAACTGCAATTGTATTACATAATTAGTATTTTTTTTTAGTTAATAATGATTATCAAATATGTTAAACTTTGACGTCATATAAATGAAAAAAAGACAATTACTTACAACAATATTTTTATGATAATCTATAAAATAAATTATAATTTAAACAACGTACACAATATTTGTTTATATTAAAAATGAAACGATACGTAAGACATATTATTTAAACTGTCACGTGAATAAAACAATTTTTACCTGTACGTGATTGTTAAAACAAAGTCTCGCAATATAAACCATTTCATGTTCTTAAATATTTTTTGACAATCCTGAAAATGGCAGTTTCGTTTTCTTCTTAATTTAAAGTAGCTCGGCATAAACAAGTAATATTCAGTTCCATTAGGCCGACGAAAAAACCGTTTGTTTTTTTAACAGAATGTTATAATGCCTGAGGTCGCAACCAAAATTGAATTAATTTTCTAAATTATAATTGTATTCCCGAAAGCGGTTCATGACGACAGCGGTATGGAAATTATTTTATTTATAGGAAAAATGATATTTGATATCTTTTTTTCTCAAAGCTTCTGGTAAGTAATATTAAAATGCTTCATTCGACACATAATTAATAATTTATTCAAAGCGATTTTGAAACAATACTTAAACGATTTTATGATAGAAGAAAATCTATTTCTTTACAAATGGTTTTAAAAAATGGAGTACTAAATTCGTAAACATTATAATTTTTGGTCTATAGCGTAACTTTACTATTTATAGCAAGTTTTTAAAAGCATTTGATTCTCTCTTCTTAGATTTTTTTGATGTATATAAAATAATCGCGGCAATTTAACTAAAAATAGTTGAGTATAATCTTATACAATTGAACAATTTATGTCCATTAATCATAAATGAGTAGTAACGCATACCTATTAATTTGCACTACTTAGAATTATACACTACCCAAAAATATAAAACTTATATTTTTGGATTCTATAATAAATAATCTATTTATATAAGAACAGATAATTAATAAAAGGATCAAATAGATTAAATGAAACCATGAAAAACATTGGATGTGGCAATGAGTAAGATGTGTTGACAAAATATTTTCGATTGGTAAAATACATAACTTATGTCATATATTATGTTTAAAGGTAACTAGTATTCGAAAATATTAAAATAAATATGCTTTTGATAGTAATGAAGACTTTGATGAAATGTTGGATGTCTGAGACATAGGAGATCAATATTTAATATACATATTATATAATTGTCTATAGTTTCTCGAGTGATATTTTTATTTACTGGTAAATCTCACATAATGATTTATAATATAATATATTTATAAAGATGTAATTTATATTGCGTTTTAAATTGAATTATTTTTTGGATTCAAAATTTCTAATTTAAAATCTTAAAATCAACCCTAATAACATTAATTAAAGATTATGAAATAAATTATATCTTTGCAACGCGACAAACGATAAATTATTTGGCCAATAAAATAATATTTTCATTATTCTGTTAATTTCGATTAGCAGTTATATTCAAACATCAAACCATTTCTAAAGGACGATATCATTTTATGATTTCCAACCATTCGTAATGAAATGATTTAAATACAGATCAAAGTGATTCAGCCAGAAACGTTTTCGCTTTGAGGATGAATGCCTTCTTTAAATCGCTTGACAATCTTTGTAATTTCCGTTAAAATTAAATTTTATTCCCAAGTGCGTACCTGAATATCTTTAATTCTTCCATACGTACTTCGAGGCCAAATATGTCTGTAAATAACCACTCACGAGTACGTCTTCAATTTATGACAAATTCATAACTTTTGTTATTACCTACCTGCGATAGCTGATGAAATAAATCAAATTATTAACACACAAAAATGAAATTATTTTGTTATACTATTTCTTCATAAAAAAATCCCCACAATTATTGAAGATGAGCCAATTCTTATACTGTCAGATTTATGTAAATATATTGTAATTCTACAATATATTTATCGCATACAATTTTTTCGTTATTAAAATGATAATACGAATAGGCTATATTTCTACGCTATCGAATATAATTTGTTTGCTTTCGTTAGATATTTAGACAATCTTTTTTAATTTAATTTTTTTATAAGGAATCTAATTTGTATGTTACATAATTTCATTGCATCACTCAAAAATTATGTTTTAGATTTTACATATGCCAATTTACATAAATCGTTAATTTATATTGGTTATTACCATTTAAACATCGATTGTGTAAGCTCTGTGTATGTTAATTAGCACCAATAATTTTTAAAAAATACAGTCAAGTATTGTCAAATTTAAAATCATATTTATTGTTATGGAAGATGTTTGTTAATCATGTGAGATTGATCAAATACTTTTAAAAAAATACGTAGCCGATATGCCTATCATTCTTGAGAGCTGTTAACAATTGATTTATAGAAAATGCTATTCTTTCAACAGATCTTTTGGAAGTTGATTATGTTTCGTGTTGAAAAAATATATTCGAAGCATATTTTTTATTGTGTAAAAAATAACACATTTGGTGACCATTTTGAAGGCATTTCATTATTTTCGTCTTCAATTTTTTTCTACATATTGTTTATAATAAATAAAAATACTGACATTATTTTTTGTTAAGTCTGTATGTATGAATACATTATAAGTATTGAAATGTTATCCAAAAATAGAGTATATGGGTCTACACAGGGTGGAGATATCCGCTCTTAAATTGAAATATGTATATCTCCGCAATATGAAGACATGTTTTGACAGATTATTTTTACAAGAGTTGGTTGATAAACTAATTGCGCAATCCAATGATCATTAAGTTTTGCATCTTCAGTTTATTTTAATTTTGGCATACGTAAGAATCGAGCTCGCGTTCCCTGGCACGCTATTTTTTCTGAATGATGTTCACGTTTGACCTAAGTATGCGTGTAATAGATACCGCTGTGAATATGTCTGTACAAGGACTAAATGTTTTAAAGTTAATAAAATAGTCTACAATTCATAATTCAAGAATTATAATGCCTGAAGTCATTATATCAAGTTGACTACTCTTTTATCAAAATTTTAAGCATTGAACAAAATGACTTCTACCTTTTGTGATGGAACAAGGCGCTCAGAGCATTTTGCATTTGATTTCAAGACTTAATTTAAAACCACTTTGCGCAGATTTAGACTCTCATTTTATTTTTTACCCCCGTCATTCTCGACGCTGGCTTATTCAATGCAGAGTTCGCAGAGTGTTATTGCATGAACGTCTTCGACTTAATAATCAAAACTTCTAATTGCCAATTAAAACAATCTGCATACCGTCGGGAGAACCCTTTGACAGCACGCCCCACGAAACATTCAGATGCTGGTTTAAGTCTCTTCTTCCAAAAGCGAGACGCATTCCTCATAAGCGTATTACGCAAAATATACTCAAAAAGTTGTGAACCTCTGAACAATACACTTTTTAACGGTTTTTACTACTTAAAAATTAGACTTAGACTTTTCATAATGGGATAAGAGAAATTGATATAAGTAGAAATGACGTATCAGCGTGAATATTATTAAACTTGGTAACAAAAATTACATTTCAACTTAATTAAATTTCATAAGATTTTTCAAGAAGACAATTTAAAGTTTACATTTCAAAAAAAGACTTAAAACCCACAACTTTAACAACAGATAAAATGCAAAATGAAACGTCTCGTGAGATAAAAGAAATCTCCAATCTAAGATTGATCATAATTGAATTAATATCTCATATATCTGACATTTTCTCATAATTTCTTGTACAAAAATATTTTAAAAAGAATCATATTTTAATGAATGGTAATTGAAAAAAAAACTATTTCATTGATATATTACAGACTATAATAATGAAATCAGTGTATGTATTTTAATTGATAATAATGTTATGAAGTGCATGCAAATTAAAAGTACGCCTTATGTGCAGTTTGAGTCTGAATAAAAACGTGTTTATCTAATGCATATAATAAACAACGCGAAAATAAAATAATAGTTTTATCTAAAAGGTGTTCTTATTTACGAGTTTCTTTAAAACAAGTTTTTTATTACTGCTATTTTATATGAAAAAGATAAAATGAAAAATGTATGTATAATCACTAAGACAACAATCAAAAGTGCGTAAATACAATAAATAAATAACTTAAAAGTTTTAAATTTTTTAATTCGTTATTTATTAAATTTTTCTTAGCCAGACTTCAAAGAGAATATTTAAGTTTTGATAAAGAAGAATACCATATTTTTTAAAAAATAGACTGATTTGAAACTAGAATTCTAA
Organism: Rhyacophila evoluta; assembly: GCA_022683975.1. Taxonomy (NCBI): domain Eukaryota; kingdom Metazoa; phylum Arthropoda; class Insecta; order Trichoptera; family Rhyacophilidae; genus Rhyacophila; species Rhyacophila evoluta. Next base: position 14,687 of record JAGVSQ010000720.1, read on the forward strand.
TATTACCTAACTCTGCTTTTTTCAATTATTTCTAAAGGGATCAGCTTTTTAAATATTATTATCATTATGGTATTAGTCATTCAATGTACGCTTATTAAAAATAAATGTGATTTACGCCCATCAACGTTTATTACTGAAAATAAAAACGAATTTTAGGTGCCGGGAAAAAGTTTTAAAATCAAATTTAACTTTTCACTATTAAGGGATTAAGGAGATAATAAATTTACATACATTAATGGAAGTGGACGTTCCATTTGTTAACAAACAGCATTCGGTTCGCAAGATATCTTGTTCGTCTTACTGTGGTGATTTATTAAATAAATATTATAAAACTTTGTTATGTTCTTATGCTATTTTTATTATATCTTAATTACTTGCTTCCCCATATATAATCTATTACGTATCCGAACTCGTTATGCGGGCATATAAAGTGATGTAACAAACGTGAGGCGCTCTTCAAAGTGCCAGAAGTGTGCCAGTAGCAGCTTCCCAAGACTGGTAGGCGTGCACTAAAGTGTGCGTGATTCCTGATTTAGTTACTTATGGTTATATTTTTGAGAATAAATCTTCTCGCTTGCTGTAAAATTTTGTATTTTTTTTAATGACATTCGTAAATACTAAGTCGTAACAGTTGACCAGTCCGAGAAATGGCCAGGCAAAAATCGACTTGAAAAGCTCTTTATTTTCAACAAAAATATGCGTACACTCCCAGAAAATGTGATAATTGTATGTATATGTTAAATTCCTATTAAAAATGATTTATTTTGTTTTATTTTAATAATCAAAAGTTGTATTTGAATAATTTTTGGACAAAACTGCTATTAATTAATAAAAACTACAACAAAATGAGATTAACAATGTGTTATTTTACGTAGATTTGCTGTCACTGTCACAAAATAACTGTGACTCATATGAATTAATATAGTTATAATAGATACCCATTGAATATATATAATATAGATTTTACCAATATTTTTTTAAATAATATTTAGATAAAGCTTTCTTTATTACAAACAATATTTCACTATAATAATTTACCATTTATATTATAAAATCAATACCCATCGTAAAGAATACACTATATATAAATGTAACTATAAAGATGCCCGACTCTTTTATCACACATAAAAAATGCATAAATGATTCGAAATAAACTCCAAAAAAGGTTTTCTTATTTTTTAACATCAAAAAGAGGCACTTACGTGTAGAGTACATCAATAATACCTATTAGTTTAAAAAATCTTGCCTTATGTATTCGAGGCTTTTTCTGAGGAAAGTACATGTCTTATGAAGAAATCTTATAAGTTGTGAGTGATGTTGCTTATTAGTGACAGAAAAATGTGTCGCACGTACGGCCGACACATTCGTTTCGGAGAAATTCAGCTTTTAATAAAGCCACTGAGAGCTTTTTATATACATTTTCTGCCGTGGATATAGTAGACACTTGATCACTTTGGTCATTTTATTTTTTGCCGCAGTCTGGACCAGATAAAAGGGTAAACGACACCGGCCATTTCCACTTTTTCACCTTTTCTTTCACACGTTGCGGTGCTTTTTTCCTCAGAAGAACCCGCGTTTTCCTGGAATTGATTAAGCGGCCTGGTTTATAGAAGTAAATAGTAGCAGCATTCATATGCTCTACTGACAACCTTTATTTAATGAATGATTTGACTAGCATTTCTTATTTGTGCTTGAGATTCATTAGCATCAAAATAAATTCTAACATACAAAGACTAATTCAATAAGATCAATCAATATTCAATCGATATTTTGTAACAATACTACAGAATGTTCACTTAAAAATATTACGTTTTAAGAAATTGATTCTTATGAATAATAAAATGCTTTTAAATATTTATAAAGACGGTTAATGAGACCTTAGTAGTAAGATATATTATTTGTGATGATGTATGTTACTTATAATAAAAATGTAAGTGAATATTGTAACACATCATAAAATGTATCTATTGTAATAAACTGTTTGTTGTATTATGAGCGTCATTGTTTTTAATAAGTTTGAAATAAAGACATCGTCTTGAAATATATATTTGTTTGTGGCCAAATTTAATTCCGAAAACAATTGATCAAAACTTATCGAAAGTGGTTTAAAATGAAATGATTAATTGAAAAGATTATGAAGCAAACCCGCTCTTTCTTCAGATCGACCCATATCATAATGGCGTATTAATTATTAACGGCAAAATCGGTACATTTCATTCCAAATATCTTGCGCCATAGCATTTGTGAGTGAGAATAGCGATAACAAAAACTGTTATCATGTAAATTGAACTATGGTTTATCAAATAGAAACAATTTTGAATTATTGTAGTGAAATGTTTTGAATCTAAAATTAAATTTAAACGACATTATTAACTTGAAATACTCAATGAAAATTATATTTGTTAGTTGTTTCTACCCAGCAGAAATAATGCAAATTACTTTATTACTATATCCGCATCAGAAATAGAACATAATGTTACAATTTGAAGATGTATCTTGATAGATACAAATATTAAAAAATAATTATGAATTAATACAGTTTTTATATAAATAGTTGGTGCAATCAATTTGTTGTTCTGAATTTTTCATTCTCTAATATATAATATATAAAATATTGCAAGCGGCAATTTGACGATTTTTTTTATGAAATCAGTTCAGAATAGATATTTGCACGGCCTAGGAAAATATCGTTAGGAATGAAGCAGCTAAAGTTATAATGTATGCATGTTTCATTTTATCGTATGATACATGTTTTAAATTTCGTCGAAAAATCGACGAAGCAAAAGACCGGAAGCGCTATATAGTTTTACGCTTACGATCTTTTACCGAAAACGGCTCGATATTGTAATGTTTCAATGATGTTAGTGATCCAGCTTTTCATACTTATTAATTCTAAAACAGTTAATATATAATACTTGATAAAACTAAGTTTTACTTTTATTAGATCATAGAACGTCTAGTTGAAGTTGTATACTTACTTACTAGTAAATTTCTTTTTATGTTTTTATTATTCTTGCAGCATCAAAAAGATGTGTTAACGGTAGTTAAAATTAGATAAATTACTTCTATACGTTCAAATCTAGAAGATTTTTTTTTTATTATTTTTTTCTTCGATCTCCATACGACTTAAATAGAGGTTGAACTGTTGGAAGTCGATTCTTTTAAAAAAGATTTAACACCATGCTCTGTGTGTCTTCGTTTTAAGCTCGCTGAGAGTTTGTTCTCAAATCTCTTGAGAATAAGCTCTGCAACAACTTTAAATTGTTAGATTAGAAAGATAGAAAATAAACATTTCAATCTTCACATAATGCGGCAATATTATGTACAACATTTAAACATAATAAAATTATAGTTTAACCAAACGAACTATCTTCAAAATATCGTGGTAAACATAAGCTCAACTTTAGTAGACTTGACTTTACTAGGAACGATATCTAACGTTCATAGTCACTGTCAGCTGTCAAAACATACCACTTCCTATTGTCGTCAGAAGTTTGCGAAGCGAGGATTGTCTGTAGCCACGATGACATTACTTCATGTGAAGCTGACGCTGGACTTCAGCCAACGTGAGAGAAGAGTATCTATACCATATAACAATGAATTACCAACTAAGGATTGGAATGCTGCAATTCCACAAATATTGATCCGTGGGATTTAGTATTGAAACTACGCACAAACTAATTTAGTTTGCATAAATGTGTTTCAATATTATAAAATAGCCATAATAGTCAATATCTAAATATTAATAATTCAATTTACAATAAACGTATACAGTGAAAACTTTTTAAGAAAATACTAAAGAATAAAATAAATTATCTCGTGTTGGTTTTGAAAAATAATATTGATAGATATTCTGATAAAACTATATATATATTCACACATACGCTTTTGTTTATTGTTTCGTCAATCTAACTGATATATGGCCATTTCGTATCTCTCGGGTGTCATTTGGCGACGGCTTCGATCGATATGCACGGTTGGCTGGTAATTTGAATACTTCTATATATTCCCTAACCCATTGGATTCTTTTCTTATTGTTTCGTGCTATACGTAGTATGTAACTTTTTACAAGTTTTGACATATAGAATATATAAAATATTTATACTTATGTATTTATTTTATCTTTAATTTTATTTATAAAGATACATTAAATATCAATTCTTTAAAACTTAAAAATATCTAATTAAAATGATATAATATTTTAACGTCATGTAAACGACACCACCACTCAAATCACATTTTATAAACGGATCAAATTGCTTTTCTTTTGCCAAATTTCTGGTTTTTCCTGTCAGTGTCCCTTTTCACTCTTTATTTTATCACTTTAGTCCTCTAAAAGGCTTATCTTTTATTTCCACTTGCGTACTTCCTTCTTTTACATCAGCCTTCGTTACAAACAACAGTACCGCACTTAGGTGGGATAATAAATTGCAATTTAATATTGATTGAAATGATTAATGTTTTGAAAATAAAAGTATTATCATTGTTACTAATCGGCGTACTATTATAAAAAAAGTTAAGCTTGTATTTTTTTGTGTTATAAAAACTGTACAATCTTCTTAACCTTTTGGCTGCTATATTATTAAAAAAATTGACAACGAAAAACAATTCAATTTATAGATATTCTTGTTCTTTCTTGTCTTTTTCATATATATGACACAATGGAATTTCCTTTCATAATTTATTGGCTACTGACGTGTAGATTCTATTTTTTTTCATTTAATACTTTTAAGATTTCTTTACTCTGGTCCTACAATACTTCTGTTAAATTTTAATTATTGGTAAAACAAAAAAAATTAAGCGACTTCCTAAGTTATCTGAGTTATTTATTTTGAGTCATTTATATGAATCGGTGAATTATATTGTGTGTTAACTATATCAAACTATCATGCTTCTTTTAATTCGATAATATATACTGGGAAAATATTATACTATTGGCTATCGGTGTATAATTTAACTTCATTCTAAGCCTAACACATATTATCAGCATCTTTCTTATGGCATATTTATTTGCTAGTTTTATATTATGGTATCTGGGAATATCATAATATAATAATCACAAGTGCAAATAGCCCAAGGATACTAAAAAGTAAAATTCTGATTACAAATAAAGGTGATGTGAGGGAAATTACATCCAAATAATTTTTAATTTTTGATTTTTAGACAAAAAGCCCAGCGAATTTTTTTAATATTGCTTAGTGAAATATTTATGGTATATTGTATGCACGCCTTTGGTATCTAAGGTGTGGTTTGAGAGAGAAAATTTTGTCGTGTTCTTTATTGTTCTTTGCAGAGCAAAAATAATTTTACTCACAGAAGCTGCCATAAACGAAATCTATTATATGTTTTTATTTACTTCAATAGATTGACATCTTTGATTCTATTGATATATTTTTTCGTTGAATAAATTTAAAAAAATAATAATATTCGAACCATTTGGTTAAAAACGCTTATAAATAACTTTTATATAAGTTTAACAAGCTATGATTTGATTAATCAATGATGTATTATTATTATATAACACAAGTGACTATCTACAGCACCTTTAGAATCCATATTTCAGAAAGAGATTTTTAAAAGGCCGATATTTTTTTTATTAGATTTTTGATAGCAAACAAACAATGAGAAACTAAAATATAAAAGTCACACTAATCGCCCCCAAGATTCACGCTCTCGCCACTATGTTATGTATTTTTACATGTTTCATGATACTTAACTAACTTATATAACAAATTCATATATGCACCTACGAAAACTCCGTTTTACTATGAAACCTTTAAAATAATAGTGAGAATTGATTATATTTATATCTATTTAAGAAAAATCTCATTTTTCTTATTTATTATGTTTCACATTAAAAAAAAAAACTGAATACAAAGACGCCAAATAATTGTTGTTAGCATTTTTCACTGTTATTACAAACAACAATACATCGTTGTTTAGCAGTCAAAGTGTTAAATGATAATTATTTTGGTTACCTCCTTCGATAGCTATTTTGGTAGTGATATACATATTAACACTAGGCTTAACCTTTACACAGACTTGATAATAGTTACTACCGAAATGGCTTTTCGCAAAACTAATTAACTTGTAAAATTATATTTCACCACAATAACTTAAACGACTAAAGTACTTGTAGCGTTCGCAATGCCATTGAAACCACACAAGAATTATAACGTTTGTTCTATTGATGAGGTTTCGATTGTGTGAAATAAAAAGTTTTAGTAATATTGTACATTACCTTTCGTAAGCTATCAATAGATGCTTTGTAATTTTCATTTGTTGTTCAATACGTTCTGTTTATTGAAATGATTAATGATTTAATAATCATTGCCTCAGTCCATATTTTTAAGACAGATTTTATACATCAGAAATACTACATACATATATATATATATACGTTATTCGAGTAAGATTTCGAGATTTGATAACATGAACCGTATATAATCGTTCTTAACATAAGTATTCCCATATTATAAAAATGAAGTGTCATATAAAATAAAATAAAATAACTTGAAATTAGAATGAGCTTTTTTAAAGTAAGAACTATTTATATTAACATTATATTATATCAACATTTGGTATGAGATACTATTTAATGCATAATTAGTATTATCCTTTTTTGATGAAATTACTGACTCAATAACCATCACATGGAATACTATACCTATTTGTGATATAATTATAATATTTTAAAGTTAAATAAATATTTGCCAATTCATTATTAAATATATTCGTGGGTTTCAGAGATGCATTTACGTAGCTCTCAAATGCATCAAATTACTAGGTGCATCGAAAATTCTCCTCTAATTTATGTATATTAGATCGAGCTTAAAGTTTCTGAACACCGATGGAAGCAATTTTGTAGGATAATCCTTAACTGTAATACTTGTTACTCCGATAGAGTCATGCCTGACCCACTTTCCATGTTATTGATGCAGCAATGACGGCACCTAAAGGTTTTTAATAAAGCTGCCATTCCCGTTGAGATGTCGCTAATCCCGAACACTTTGACAAGAAAAAATGACGGAGAAAGTATTGATATCGGGAATTACTGAATACAGACTGAAAAATTCAGTGCGGTATTTAATCAAGTTTTTCAGTAAATTTACAACTACTCAGAATTTTAAGAACTGTTTTTTTTAACGAAAGCACTATACATTTTTTTATCAGACTAGGTAGGAAAGAAGCTTTTACAACAAAAGAAAAATGTTTTCAAGAATATAATGGATATTTAAAAACAGTGCTGAATGATAAATTATTAGAAAAAGCTATTTTTTATGAAAATGCTGTAATTTCATTCAATTTCATTACATATTTCAAAACTCTCTAGCTGTCACGCATCCATTATTATTATATGTAAGTTAAATATAAATTCCCTTTTAATCATTATTTTTATTTAAGCATACTTTACTAAGAAAGCCATAAATTTTGACAGATGATGTGAAATATTGTATAAAAATGTCTCTGATTTGGTCAAGGTGGAAAAAAACAAAAATCCCACGCAGATACTTAAATAAAACAAAAAAATTAAAAGAAATCCATTGCTGTTTATAATATTGAATATTATAAAATACTAAATCAAGTCATTAGGACAGCCGAAATCGAGACAGACTACAAAAATTACGATCTATATTTACGTTTGCAAGTTATTACCAAACTTTGCATATCATGATTAATAAAAACATATTTCTTCATTTAACTCCGTTTTGATTATTATAATTAGTGTTATAACTTTTTTAACAGCGGAATTCTATTACTTTTTAGACACGCGTTTAATCAAAACTTTCCAACTCCTTTTAAAATATAAACTCCTTATTAATCTTACAGCTAATTATTTGTATTTAAAAATATATTTTATGTCTATCTACAGTATAAAAACAACTTTCAAGAAAAACGTAATTTTAATAAAATATCACAGCGAATATTTATGACAAATTGATATTTTATTTGAATACATATGTGATAGTACCTGTTATTAAATATTGTTATAAAACGGTATTATTCAAAGAAAGATTAAACGATGATATAAAGTGTCTATGAGTATTCAAAAGCAATATTAATATAACGTATCATATAAAAGAAATAGTCTTAAACGTAATTTAAAAATAGTAGACGGTGGAATTACCACATGCGAGATACTTAATACTGTTTAGTTAACAGGCAGCTGGTTGATATATTATATAGTATAAAGTAAATTCGTCGTATATTATTTCACTTTGTATCGTTCGTTATTGAAGGCTTTCCACAAAATCAATCATCCCTTTTCCAGTGTTTACCCAAAATAGTAATCATCCGAGTCTCGCATGTGATGTTATAACTTGACACTTGAGCCAACGTGTAATGTAAACATTTACACTAAATTTACCAACGGATATGGCTTACCAACCGGAAGTCTAAGAGATGAATAGACTTAAAGTGAAAATTTCTAATATAGTACATTTTCTATCTTTCTTCGCTATCAAAACTAGCTGAAAGTCATCTGTCAAATTTAATACTAAGCTAACGCCAGTAAATTATTACGAATCAATGATTTATGATGATTGATTACTATTGTATTTCGTTACAAAAAAATGCCACATAAAATTACGAAATAATCTATAGTAACAAAGAAAAATATATTAACGAGAGGACATGTATAATATGAAGTAGAAACTGTATATATATTATATTACATCATTTTCTTAAATTAAACTTTTCAAAATAAATGAATGCTTATTGACATGGTTGCTATAAATAATATTTAAAAAAAATACTAAAGCAATTTTATTTTATATAAACTAACACGTCTTTCATATGCATAATTAGATATAAAAATAATTCTAAGCACTTATTTTTAAAAAATATAAACGAGTTGTCAATCAATGATCTTTAGTTATACATTTTAATTAACGTACAATATATGTCAAGTATTTTACTCTTACCAAGCTTCATAAATTTGATAACCTTTACCGTGATTCATGTTTGTAAAACAGCTCAATTTGTATTAATATTATAGAAATATTAAAACGAATTTTTAGAAATATACATTAAAATTTCAGATACATGCTTGTTTTTTTGTTTCTGAGCATTTACTATTTAACAAGAGTTTAATTTAACATGTTATATCAGTGAGATAAAAAAACGGTTTTTTTTCTAAAAACTCGGTAAGTTGTTATAATAAAAAGATGTAAAACTAATGTACACTGGAAATTAATTGAGAGACAGAATGTTTTGATTACAATTTATTGAAAGTAATATTTCATTTGCTGTACATTTACAGTATAAATAGAATGAGTGTTATTTAGTAATGGCAACGTCAAAATTGAAAAATTGTCATAAATCACACATTTCACAAAAAAGGACACAACGACCGAGTAATAATTTAGTTATTTCTTCGTGATATACCGTTAAATTAAAATGTGTGTTTTGCTTTAGCCGGAAAATTTTTGTGTTTTACACATTACATCAAGCATTTTTTGTGAAATCCAAAAACGTTTGGTATGAAATTATAAATTGATAAACATGTTTAAAATTACAAAAAAAATAACTTAGTTTCATTAGGATCACTTTATTTTATTTCTCTATCATAGATAAAAATAACTGTTTATTGACAAAATTTAACGTATACTTTTTTAAAAATCAAGTGGTAAAAAGTATTACTAAATACATACATTAATCAACCCGTAGGTTAACATTTAAAATGAAAGAGGCTTTTAAAATACATTCATTTGGTTCAATAATATGGTACATCCGTAAGTTTTTAATCTACAAAAAAAGCTTTACTGTGATACGATTTCCAACTTCCGCTGAAAATGCTAATTTCCATTTAACATGTTTATTAGGTTTGTGTAAATTTTGGTAATACTAAATTTATTTTAATATATTTTGTAACACTCGCATTAACGATCACGTCAAAAAGGGTCAATATTTATTTAACATATCTACAGTATATCTTATTAATATATAATTATTTTAGTTAGACATACTAAAAATAAACAAAAACACTTGCATACCAATAAGTTGTTTCATTGTTAATTCATATTTAGCAGTTTAATATTAAGTTGTATTATAATATAATAAATGAAAAAGAAAGAGAAGATGAGATGGTGAACAACGTATGTTAAGTGAAACAAAAATCATATTTCTGAATATTTTTCCGAGATTTTTGGGAATGGTCAAAATATGGACGATTTTTTTTTTATAATATGAAAGATACTATTTAGGTATTTGTCTTTGAATATTGAAAAGTATTTTAACAAACGTAAAATATGGAAAAATGAATTCCAAATAAAATAAGCTTTCCCTAATTTTTATGGATACTTTTCCAATTTGCTTAATATGGGCCTTAGTTGTTTGCAAGCTCTGAATAAAGCGTGCGGTGCCGAAATTATTAAATCGTTCTCTGAGCAAGAAGCACTTAGCGATGAGGCGCCATATTGGATAATTCGTGAGAGCTAAATGATGACTCGACGAAAAATGTCCATCAAAATTATACGCTATACAATCCCTAATGAATGTATTGGATCCATAGAAACCCTACACAGATTTCCTTAGTTATTGTGTGCACACATTTGAAAGGTAAATTATATATATTATATTATTAATAATTAAAGTCTGATACATCACTTTTACTAGATATAAAGGACTTGTATTCAAATAATTACACGTATTGTTTATCAGTTTTATCAAAAACATCAACAAATTCTACTTGAAACTTTTTAATTCATTTATTTCAAAAATGTCTTACACAATTTTGTAAGTAGTAATTTACGTATCAATTTTAATTATATTTGTATTCGTATGTGCCATACATTTTTATAATAAATTAGCTTGATTTTGTTTTGATCATTTTTAATATAGACAGAAAATAATATCAAATAAGTTTCCGGAATGGTGTAACAAAAATGTCATAGGATTATAACCGGAATAAAATACAGGAAAGCTTGGAGGCTTCTTTGAAAAAAATACCAAAAATGCATTATTAACTAGATTTTTTTTTGAAATATGATTTTTTTATTAAAATTGCAGCGTGGTCTTTCAGGTTTTTTAAAAGCTATATCTAATATAATAAATCATATAAGCATCGTATATTGATATATTTTTATAGTCTTAAAATTTGTTAGTTTCTTTAAATACTTTCTTACTAATTAATCGTCTTTCCGGTATCCGAGAGGCCAGCGTGTGCACTTTGACGCCAGATACTGTAAGTTTAATTTCCACATATTTAAAACAAAATCCAAAGATGCAGGACTGGATATTTAACGGGTTGAGTAATTAACTGACAATCAAAAATGTGGAGATCCATGTACTTTATTTTCTAGATTGCTCACATTAACAGTGTTAAGATCCATTTGCTTTACTTTCGGAATAAACATGGCATAAAAAATCTTACTTAAACAGCTCTTTTACATAAAAAATGCATGCGACTATACATATTTGATATTTGTGAAAATAAGCTAACTCTTGTCAGTTGTCTTGTGCAAACAGAATCAGCTTGAGGTGGGAAGTGTAGGTTATTTGGAATTTCGGAGAGACGTGTGCGATAGCCGAAGTGAGAGATTAGTACCAACTCTCACAACACCTTATTATTATATAAAATAATAAAATAAAAATGACGAAAAATTAGTCGATCCTCGAATAGAAAACATCGCTGTTTCTTGGTTGGTGGTGTTTGTTTATTTTAAAAACAATTTTGACATTTATTGATTTTTTACAGGAGCACTATTCTATAAAAATACAATAAAACGCAAAAAAGTGCGAAGTAGCGGTGATGACAGCTTCACGGGTTACAAAATTTATCACTACCTACTTTAATATATTTAATATGTGGAGTGTTTATGAATTAAATTAATAATTAATGTTGATAAGTAATAAGTATTTTATATACTTGATATATTTCTTGGAATTCATTTCATTTATTTGTTTAATATGTTAAGAACCTAAAAAATTGCAAATTTCAAGCATTCTTAAAATGAAATACAAATGCTTTTCTTTAATTGACGTCATATAAAAAAATAGTTAGTAAAAATAAAGAGAGCATTTAAGAAAAAATAAGGAGTGTGACGAGAGAGTTTAGCAAACCCTATTCCAGAAATTCATAAAACAACATCAATCCAAACTTACTTTCATTTAAATGAATGAACTGAATACTCAAGGCAATTTTCTTAGCCACAGCTTAAATGCCTTTTTATTAAAATCACTTTACGCAGGGTAGCTTTTTACTCTAGCATTGAAAAAATGGCGATGTTCTCGATTCTTCGTGTAGTTATCAGAGACACACACGAGTTAATGTTCTTCACCACTTTTTTTACACGATGTTCGCGCCCAAAACGGACCATACGGATCCACACAATGTGAAGATATCCACTCTGAAAGCATTTTCTGATTATTTCCGATCCAAGTGTATGTATAAGTATCAATGTATAGGCATCCAGTCCTGTAGTTTTAGATATTTTAAAATTCCGTATTCCCGGGATTGCTGGCGCACTTTAATCTTTACGCTACCGTTAATTAATTAATTCCTCATTAATAATTTAAGTCTACATATTCACATAAAAATATGAATGTCGTTAAAATTTCGTTGATCTAGAATGGATTTGATATTTATTAAAACACTTCGATTAGTATTAATAATTGTAAAATTGTTATGTTAACAGATATTATAATATTAATTCCAATTCGATTTTATTCTAGAAAGATTACTTGTTAATTTACAATTTATAATTATTAATATAATATTAATTTATTATAGAGTCGTATGATTTATTGTCTTGTTGTAAATACAGATATTTATAAATACACAGCCCGAGTATATAAGACAAATCCCTTTATCCGTCCGTGCATTTAATTTGAACGAGAACTCAAATATAATTTATTTACCTAAATATTCAAAGCACCGATTAGGCGATAAAGTTATTGCTTGTCCAATAAGCAGCTTTCATGTTGTGTCGGTAAACAAAAACAAACATTTTGTGTTTATTTCGCATAAAGGCAAGGCAGACGGCGTAGCCTGGCTAAAAATGCTGCTCCTATCGTTCATGGACTCGTGAGAATTCACTTGTTTACACATTTCTATAATAACTTTGTTACGGGAGTTTACAGGAAAGCGTATGTTTCCAGGCACAGGTATCAACAATAAACTGGCAATTACCACTAAGAAATATTAGTGCCAAGTGAAATGAATATTTATTCTGTATCAGCTTCTAACTAAAAGCATCTCAAATATCAAAAAATCATTTAAGTCTTCTAAAATTATGATAACAACGAATAAATATAATATATATTTATAAATCTAATCGATCCGCTCAGATTTCCCAAGGTCGCAAACGTTTAGCAGTTTTGCACTTTTATATATAAAACAATTTTAGGCGGCTACTTCATTTAAGCTCACAACTTCTAATGCAAAAGCTCGTGGTATTGTATTATGTATTGTTTCTTTATAAAACTTTACTGTATAGTAAAGTAGTTTTTACTAGCAACACTTTTTAGGATCTTAGAATACGTGTTTTTTTCAGATCCAACAGCATAAAGAGTGTAAAGAAAAATGTATATTACGTTAATTTTCTTTTATTGATATACGTTTATCAAAACACACACTCGAAGTTTACGGTGAAATTAATATCATATACAATAATATAAATATAGGTTATTAATTCAATGGTATATTGAAAGAAAAAAAAATACACAAGAGGGTAAATAAGTTATAATATACATGCAATTGAATATAATTTCAATATTATCTATATGTGCACATTATTACTGGTTATTCTTATACCATGCTTCTTATACTTTATACCAGCTTCGTCGTATTATTATAACATGTTCGCTCCGAAAGTGGAGCACATCGATTTAATCACTGTGAAGATATCAACTCGGAAAGTGGAGTATATGTATCTGCGCAATTTGAAGACATCTTGACAGATTATTTTTCACAAGAATTGTTTGTCTCACAATTGCTCAACCTAATGGGTCACAAGTTCTGGATTTTTTAAATCCTACAGATGGGGAATCGAAACCACATTTTCCGGATTGCTAGGCACGCACGCTACCAACTACGCTACCGAGTTATGTTAGCGGAGATAAATAATTAGTTCAGTAGAAGTAAAAAAATGTTTTTTTTGTTACAGAAACAAGGCGAGATTAATTTTAATTGGAATATTTTTACAAAGAAAAACGTCGCTTTTCGTTAATATATTTTAGCTATTTTGACGAAAGAAAAAACAATTCAAAAAATAAAATATTTATTGCATTGGATTTTCAAAATATGCTATCAACCAATTTCATTAAAACGGTTTAGTCTGTGACCTTTATCAAAAGTCGATGACAGATTTAGAGCTCTATGAGACATCAGTGGCAGGCCTATTTTCTACGTCACAACTCCCATTTCATTGTCTCAATACCATATTCTTAAAATTTAACAACTGGCCAGAGTTCAAAACAAAACACTACTAAACTTTAAGTTTTGAATGTTATGATAGAGCTTCGACTTTGCATTTCAAAGCAGCTGTCAATTTATTTGACAATATAATATATTTTTGTCCAAAAATAATCTTGTAAAAATATCGGTTAATTTAATATATAATAAATTTACGACTTGTGTTAAGGTAGGTGTGCGAATATAACGTGGTAAGTTTATTACAGTCATTATTGATATCCCATATAAAATCGCATATACGCCACTCTTCTCCTGCTTTAATAATGGGCTAAGCAAACTGCGTTGTCTAGGAAAATTGATTTATGATTTTCTGTTAGGGCTTTTCGTCCCTTATCTGACACATTTTGGTCAAATATTTTCTTATTATTTCAACGATGAGTAATATTGCTTCATTGTTTAAATATAATAAATATAAGCTTAGTTAGAAAGAAAATGCACAGTTAGATATGTACATATATATATTTCTTAAATATAATGAATATAAGCTTAGTTATAAAGAAAAAGCCCACTTATGTATATATAAGTGTGCGCTTTTTTCTTATTAAGCTCATATTCTTTATATTTAAACATATCGATATGAAACTATACAATGTAAAAGAAGTAATTAATATTTTCAACTGATGGTGCTTGATGGAAATTGATTTTAAATTCTAAATTATTTAAAACTTGTAAACATATGGTTTCACATGTGGAAGTTTACCAGTTTTAAATAATTTTGAATGTAAATGAATTGATTATATCAATATTTTCTACCCGTGCTTAAATATTTTTGAATTTAAAAAAACGACGTAACCCTTAATTTTTCAAAAATAGTTTTTACTCGATCATCAAAATGTACACGAAAAATTAAAAGGATATTAGCTAAAAATGCCAAAATACTATCTAAATTAAGCTTTTAAGTTTGAAAATAAGATTACTTGGAAAATTTGCAAGCGGAAAAATGGGCTTCCACCTGATCAATTATACTGTTTTTTGATAAATAATTTAATAAATTAACATCATATCGAGTAAATAAAATAGAAATAAAATTGTTTTTCATGCACTTCAAGGCTGTGACGGTATAATATTTTGACTTTGGCTCAAAATCATTGCTTAAATATTTCTTTTGCCTACTGTAAAATTTGTTCTGTGTGGGTTACATCGTTTTCCCTTTCCACAGCCAATTTAATATTATTACTTAGACGAACTAATACAGACGATTCTCTTTATAATATTTTTTAATTTATTAATTTTTCTTTAGTCTTACTAAAGTTGTGTTGAAAGGTATTTTTAATCATACTGAGAATTAAATACAATTTATTTATTTTAAAATATCTATATTGCATAATACTAACGAGGATACAGAACAATTTTCATATTTAGAGTTTGTTTGACTTCTGATGCTTGTTTCAAAGTGTTCAAATATGATACACAGTAATCGTTAAATGCAGAATTTGTTATACAAGTCAAACAGATTTTCATAAAGCTGTTTGTTTTATAACGTGAGCTTGAATTAAAAATAATATATCTTTTTACATGGAAAAAATATTACGGGCGTACTTAAACGTTTTAAACAATAATATTGACTCTCACATCAATTAATTCAATCTATAAAAGATGAAAATTAAATATTATTAAATTATTTTAGTGATTGATTAAAAACCAAATGCTTTCAAATATTAATTGCGCAAAACTAAGTAGTTAAAAAGTCTTTTACAAAATTTAAATAATAAATTTATTCTATAAAACATTATAATACAATTTATAATCACGTATTGGTCGGGTATAAATATAGTTTTATCAAAAAGATCATTTCTCAATTGACATTTGTTGACCAGTTATTTATTTTATGAATACAGGACATTGCTTTAATCATATGATTGCATAAAATATATATTTTCAATAACTTATTTGCTCAAAGTATAATATATGAAGAAATGGAAATATTGGATGCTAACAAGTAATCTTTAAAAATATGTGCTCAGACTTAACGTCACATTTTGAAGATGTACTTCTATACTTATTTTGTCTACAACGGTAATTGTGATAGATGTAGCTATGTTATAGTTTATAATATTATAATATGAGGACAATATAATACTATTATATTTAAAACTGACATTCAATAAATCAACCATACGACAGTTGAAAAATAATTATTAGTTTCACTATATCATGTCAAAAACTAAAAAAAATATGACTGAGTTTAACATTAAAAGTGTTTAATGTTTGAATATATCCCATTAATTTTATGTAATTTTAAGAACTTTATTCATTTATTATCAATCAACTAAGTATACTCTTAAGATATTTGTAAGAAATACGTTTATTACGTTCTTTATTATACGTATTAAATGATTTTAGAAAAATCATTAATCATATTATAGTGTGTAGTTTTTAGTATTGTCTAAATTGTAATTTATTACCAAGAAAATAAACGAAATATTCTATTTGAAATCGGTATTAGGTAACGAGCTATATGTATACAAAATTTCATGTTGTATAATAACACTATAGAACCTAATGGAAAATATAAGAACTACTGGTTTAGTGCTCTGCGATTTTTCAATATACATTTGCCCTGCGGCTGTTCCTCATATAAAAAGTGGCTATCTTAGAAAAACACAATATAAACAAAAGTAGTATCCAAAGGCAAATATTCCCGCAGAATATACTCGATGGTATCTAGGGGCAAGTTATGAAAGTAAACATTCATATTTCTGCTCACTAAAAGAAAAAAACGATCCAAGTGAGTAGATGCAGTACATTCGCCACAATTTCAAGTTGCGAGATTTTTTGATATGCTTTTGCTAAATCTCGAGATGCTTTATACTCGTATAATAAAAAATAAAACGTTGTTTTACATATAATATATTTTAGATATTTGTATAAATAGTTAAACAACAAACAGAATAAATATAAATGTTTATTTAGTATTTTAAATTTATATGCAATATGTTAACCGATGACTTGTCCTTGTAATGCTTCTTTATTTTTCCTTTCTGTTATTATAAGCTTAATAAAACTGATTTTCTTGTTAATTCTCATTGAAAGCTGTATGTGACCATGAAAATAAACGATTTAACACCACATGTGCTCTAAATTGAAGGATATCGATTGATAAGATTTATGTTACAGAAAGTCTTATCTTGTGATTTTCGCGTGGATTAGTCAGCCGATTGCTCAGCTTGGAGACTTGCAGTTTGAAAATCGCATTTGTATGATTTTAAGATGTATTCTTCGTTACTGTAATACACTTGGCTAAGTGAGTGAGTAGACATTAAATGATATTCGAAAGCTACGTAAGACAGATTATATTCTAAAAAAGGATCTTAATGCTTATCAAAATAATTTTATCTTTGATCGCATCTCATGGGATTGCCAAATTTTTAATTAATTAAAAATAATAAGTACAAGAACGAAATCTCTGGGTAAAAATATTTGAAAATATTCTTTTTCTTCGAAGCAAATCACGAAAAACACTAAAAATATAACCTTTAGCAAAAATATTCCACATAAATATTCTACCGGTTTCGTATTAAAGTTGAAATATAATAATATTGGTATTTAATATAAAACAAAAATTATTAATATAAATTTAAATAAAAATAAAATGAAAGGAATTAATGTTATTAATAATCATACAAAAATCTGTGATCGCTGATAAATTATTTGTTATGAGCCGATTAATAAAAACCTGTAAATTGATTTCTTTAAAGTTATGCAATACATATTCATATATTTAATTATACTATTTTTTTCTTATAATATCAATGTACAATTTACATGGAGGCTAGAGTCTAGACATTTCATATGTTATTGTTATATAATTATACTGGTAAGCACAGTAATATATTAGTCTACTACAATTATATTAGCAGCAGATGGTTCCCTTAATATGTAGTATTATCTTTCTATATAACCGTTATATCAGAGATTTAAGCTTTACTTAAGCCATATCTTTAAGCTCTCCGAGTTCTTCTGTTCAGTAATTGGATTGTTTTTTATTGTTGTATAATAATATGTGTTAATAATTGGTGATTGTTAGAACGTCTGAGTGACATTAATTAACCACAGCCGACAACTTCGATAATGAACTGCCATTCTTAACATCTCGCTTCTATAATCTCCCGGTCAAAGAACTTATAATTACCAAGATAAAACTTAGGTTTTTCCCGACGCTATGGGGCGGGAGGCGGATAAAACATAATTAAATTGACGAGAGATCATGCCATTGGCGTACTACGATAAATTGTGGCTTAACATATATTTTTTATCGAGTTTCTATGTTTAATATTTAGCCGAGAACTAAGCGCATGCTTTGGTGTTGAAGGTTATGTATTCAAATCTGACATCTGCTAAAAATTTCAACAAAAAAAAGTTGCACAGCTGGTTTGCTTGTGGTATCTAAAGTTCATATGAAAACATTCTGTCAAAAAAACTCTTCAAATTGTAAATATCCGTACACTCAAGTTTTTGAATGAACATATTTATTCCATGTACTCCAAATTCCAAACGGATATGACAAATACGCATTTATACTGTTTTTGTGAGCGGTATCCATTTCGTTGTTGTATATTTGTAATTTTATCATATCATATTCAATAATTTGGAGTATATAAATTTCAATAAAATGAAAACTATCTTCACACATAATTATAATTGAAAATATCCTCTCTTAATTAAGTATGCTTAGATACTTAAACCTACGATCCGCGTTGCCTTGCGATACTAGTTTTACGAGTATATGACGACTATTTGCTTACTAAGTCGGTTACCAGACGATTTTATTTGATTTGGTGTGTTTTTTTTTTTAATCACTGATATTTTGAACTAGATTTTTTTTACTTAAATTTGGTGATAATAAATGTAAGGTTTAATTGTTTTTATTTTATTTTAAACGGTTGAAAGTTATAATGTAAAATATAGTTATATTTATTTGAATAAAAATATTTTGAAAGCAGTATATTTTACATAAAATATATCGTCGTTGAGAAAAAATTTCATCTTATTCATAAACAAATACACTGTAACAAAAAATAGACTCGTTTTATTTTTGAAGACAAGAAAAATTTTACTGGTGTAAACATAAAAGTGAAATCTGCTTCCCGTGCATACACTAGTCATCTTTTTAATGCTAATATACTTATACATTTTTTGTAGGGTACGGAGTATTGAATGAACACAGATTCTCAATAAACTTTTTAACGCAAAAGGAG
>JAGVSQ010000721.1:0-35347 GCA_022683975.1 Rhyacophila evoluta
TTAGAATTTAAAATCAATTTCCATCAAGCACCATCAGTCGAAATTATTAATTATTTTAATGATATAGTTAAATTTTTCACACATCCATAACACGTAATATTCATAAGCAATATTATTTCAACTTAGACTGTCTTGTTAATACTCTATCTACTAAATCTACCTTCCATCCACCCACCCCGTCCTTACACCTGGGTTCAATTAGGCGTATACTGGAACTCCAATATCAAAAATCGATTTACTGTAGTATTCAGTGAGAACATTCCGGAAGTAAATATAAATTACTTAAGTCTTAAGTTGCCACGCACTCAAGTGTGCTGAAGTAACAAATAAATAGAATGAGAAATGGAGACTTAATTGGTCAAGCGATTATGTGAAGCTATCATCACGCTCGCCGTTTAACGCCGCAAACTTTTTAGAAACATTATGGTATTCAAGTCGGGTGACCCAATGGGTCCATCAGCTG
This sequence comes from Rhyacophila evoluta, assembly GCA_022683975.1. Classification (NCBI taxonomy): domain Eukaryota; kingdom Metazoa; phylum Arthropoda; class Insecta; order Trichoptera; family Rhyacophilidae; genus Rhyacophila; species Rhyacophila evoluta. Next base: position 464 of record JAGVSQ010000721.1, read on the forward strand.
GTTAGACGACCTTGAGTAATTCTTTCCTTTCCATACACATGCTTGGTCATTCTCACAGAATTATCATTACATTATTCTACAGTGATTATACTATTATTAGATAATTTTTAATATTAAGTTTCTTGTAATATATATACAACTAACGCTATCAAAACCAGACGCGCTGACAGTGAAACAATAGAAAAATGTCAAAATGTATTTTCTTAATAAAATACAAATTATTAAAATATAGTTATTAATATTTACCGGATGCAACCTCCTAGCGGCATCGTGAATTGCCAAGATGTGCGTGATCCGATGTCTGTCTAGCTGAGCAGGGTCTTTCGAGTCACGGTAATTCCCCACGTAGAGGCCCGGAAGCACCTGAAACATAAACAATATCGTGTTATAGCCTCTGTAACTACAATTTTCGATCAATATTTGTTTGCGCATTCAATTAAAAACTATGTTTCGTAAATTTTACCCGAATAACTTTAATCCGCTTTGTTGAATACAAAAACATTTCAAAAATTAATATAAGTGAGACTGTTTTAAGTGCCGAGCGAGCATTTTGTTTTTTCACTGCAGGCGAAATGTTTCGCAATAAAAAACTCTGAGCGATGAAAATTGTTGCACTGCGTTTTACGTTTTACGACCAAGTTTCCAAGAATGGCAACAATTTATTTACAATGAGCGTATCCGGAGTAACTGTGTTGCCAGAATTGACCCGTATACAAGAATAAACCACGTTAATATTCTAGCCCGACGTTGAGTGTCACTCAAGGAATATGCTTTCATCCAAGCAGTGAATACAGAATAGTAATCAAGATTTTAGCGCCCGTGCCCATACACTTGACGGATAAATCTACGAAGTTCCAAATTATCTAAATATTACATGATATCTTTAGAAATACTGTCTGAAAAACAAGTGTTTTTGTGTTTTTATGGTGTCAGGTATAAAAAAAGTCATTCATATAAACTTTGACTAATATATCTAAAGTTTTATCATAAAATTTTTAATGTAACTTATATTTACATCAACCAATTTTCTGTATGCAAATGATTTTAAATATTAATAAAGCTATCCTAATGTATGCCTTCCAACCATTCTAAAGTTCCAACGTTTCCGGCAAAAAAATACAAATAAAAAAATTCAAATTGTGTATCTTTTATGTATTCAAGTTAAGTAGAGAAAATGAAAAAAAAATCTGCAATCTGACAAAAATTTTGTTTTTTATGAGAAAAGTTATTTACAAAATATTAATCTCGAATATTTTACGAAAATGAACGTCAAAAAATGATTATTTGTATATAAGTAGTATGTAAGACTTTCTTATAAAATTTGTTTAGTGGGTTGTACTTTATTACAACGTATTTTTTCAGATAGCATATCAACATTTATTACGATAATATTCGTATTTTTTTAAAATCAATTTGTCTTTACATTTATGGTCATCCACAATTTATGTATTGAAAGATTTTTTTAATTTAACGCGTATTTTCATGTCATTATAACGTTGCTAAACTACACTCGTATACATTTTATTAAAAATAATTGAATTATTAAATTTAAGCACCTCTGTTTCACTTCATGTATATCATAAAGCATACGTACCAGGTGTGTAAATAGCAAACTAAAAATATATACGTCGTCTTATTACGTACTCAGTAGCATCTTCATCAGTTTGTTGCTAAAATTCTCTTAAAATATTCCTTCGTATCATAAATAATAAGCGACTTCCAACGAAACTAAACTTGTCCTGCCGACTTGTGAATTCTCTAGTATCTACGCCGTAGCCTCGTGGAAAGCCTAAGGCAAGCACTACGACTGATATAAATACATATAATTTGGTGATATATGGCAAGGAAAGTTTATCTCCAGACACATTATAATCATAAGATATACGTGAATATTGTACATAAAGACTTTGTGGATTTAGATCTTTCCCTTACGTGGTTATACGAGTATATCGCTTTTAATCTTAGAGGTTCACAATTATAATCTAAGTAAAACTGTGACAAATGAAACGCATAACTATATTTCCACATTTGACTATTGTAAATTAAGTTTTACTAAGCACGTTTTAATCCAATTAATAAACTATTTTAATTATTTTAATACTATACATGATGCTCGACAATTTCAAATCATTAACTACAGCCAGTCTTAAACCTTCGTCGTAATATTAAAACACTGTAAAAAGTGTCACAGATTTTTCAATAAAAAAATGTATACACTTTTATTACAAATGAACGAACGTAATAAAATTTTATACATCCGAATCAACCGCAATTGCAAATGGTTAATAGATTCAATTCAGTGAAATGATTCCAGTGATGGAAGGCCTAAAGCAAATTAGTTATTTTGTGATTATCATATGTTCTAGAAAATTCTATAATATTGATAAATGATTTTGCATTTATTTAGTAAAACTCCAATTATGCATGCTAATCAATACATAACTATTAGAAAATGTATAATGTATGCTAATTAATGAAGGCCTACAAGCAAATCTTGATAATGGTGTCCATCCGAGATAGCCATCAATAAAATTAATACACCCGTAGAATTGTATTTGTTTATAAATATTAAACTTTTGTTCAATCAAGTTTATACCTATGATGAATATATATACTCTGTTTATTAGCCAAACTGAACTGTTTTTTATTTAATCTCGCTTATCAAAACTGTTAATACGTATTATGGCACTGGAATTTCATAAAAATTCACTGTAAACTTTCCGGTAGTTAAGAAAAGTTTTATACGAACTATGAATAGCAAAAAAATTACCACTTCTCATATGTCCGTTTTGTAAGGGCGGTCCACGTCGCAATAGTTTTAGTGGCTTAGCAAAAATTTTCGCATAAGTCGAAAAACTTTTCCCGTTTGTTCAGTACGGTTTTTAGAGTTGGAAACATGTGAGTGATTGAAATTCCTATGTGAGCCGATTTCTACAAATGAAATCCCAAATCAAGCACGACCGCACTCTCAACATTCTGAATACTAAATGATTCCCTCTATAAATATATCCCAACTGCCAAGAAATACAAAATGAAATTCAAACTTCAAAGAGAATGGGTTTTCCGAAGGTAAACTTATTCGGTATCCTAGCCGGGATTAGGATTTAGTTACTCTTAGTTTATATTCGGAATCAGGGTATGAGCAAAAAAAAAGTTGAGCAAATGGCTAACAAACAATTTTAATAAAAAAGTTTCTTAGTAGACCTTTTTCAATATCCATATGCTCCCGTAATACGATCGGCCATTCGCTATCTTTATTGGGATTAAATTTATTTTGGGATTCATTCTGTAAACTTTTATTTACTGTTAATATTATACTAAAATTACAAACGACAATAATTGCGCCTGCAAATTCCGTTGTTTTATCGATCATAGAATACTTTCGCCCGATTTTTTTACCCATTAGTTTATTCAATTATGTTAATAAGGAATACCACTTTTACAATGTAAATTTCTACACTCGCATAATCAAATATAAAGTCGACCCGACAAAACGTTTGTTTTGTATTGAAACTAATTTTCAATAACTACAATCATATGATTACATCTAAAACACAATAATAATAAATACAAAAAAGTGCTACGATTTTTAATTCGTTTGTTGTCTCGTGGGAAAATAAAAACGATTTTATTGCTACAATAAAAAAATACAAACCTGTGTATTATAATTCAAACTATTGCTCAAAATACGGACATTTTAAACACAATGAAAGCTATTTGTGTTTGCGGCGGCGAATTAAATTGAGACGATAAAAAAGTACTGTGAATTTTTCATAAATATTTCCACGTTAAAATTTTATAGTCCTTCGCACATTAAAAATGTTATATGGATCATAAGCGGGTATAAGTGTCCTTCCTATTCATTTTTATATCATGTATAACGTATGTCACATGGGTTTTTCATGACTTATCATGGATCCGTGCATAGTAGATATTTTAATAAGATGTCCTTAATTGAGATTGGGTTTTGGATTTAAAAATCAATTACAATTATTTTAACGTGGGATATTCAAGGAATATGAAACCAAAACAAATTTAAATAAAAAAGCTCAAGATTGCAGGAATTCCCTTGTGATCTGAAAATAATAGGGATGATAATTAATTTATCGAAGTTTTAATAAAATAAATGATTTCCGTGATAGTAGTGAATTATGGATTAAAAATAAAAGAAGTTAAACATTTTGATATAAACAAACTATAAGTAGGGAAGTTTAATAGAGTTGTATAAAATATTACGCTATTAACTTATTACGCCACTAAAAGTTAAAAGAAATATATTATACATAATATATTTTGTCAATTTTGGCTCCAAGAGCGGTTTTAAGTACAGGGATGCTCAACTGAAATCACTGGATGGGCCAAATAAAATAATACATGTTTTTGGTGGGCCACACAGGGATTGCAAAACGAAATTCGCATTTGTTTTCAATTTCCAAATTGTCGCGTCTTGCTAGCTACAAAAGTAAAAATTACAAAGAAAAAATTCGTCCTATCTTTAGATTTATACTTCCGTACAAATCGTCCAAAATTCAAAGAGATTCCAGAAAAAATATGTAAAATGTTTAAAATCTCGAAACGGTCACACAAAATCTTCAATTGGGTCACATGTGGCCCGCGGATCAAGATTTGGGCATGCCAGGTCTAGTTAGATTGAGAATCCACATCGCATGACTGAACCATACGAAAGTCATATCTTCACATTTATAGGAGGCATATCTTATCGTCTAGTCAAAGTCAAAAACTATTTGTAGATAACTATAAATTCACGAAGAAAAATAGATTTTTTTTATGATAACTAATTGATTGCATTACTGTTCTGTGACTATACCGCGTCGCAAAGCAATTATTTTTATTATAAAGTGTAAAAGTTCACGAGAGATATTAAAATTAATGTTCTATCTTGGTTACAATATGAAATGCCCGGGAGATAAAATTATAACGCTCGGACATAGATATTAATATAATTACGTACGTATATATATATATATGTCTGCTACTAAATTATAACGAACCGTCCGAGGCAATTATTTTCATCGTAACATTATAAATAATGGACAAATGGAACAAAAAGATAAATCGTTTTAACAGAAATATAATTTCGAATTAAAAATAAACAATGTTATTCATATACGGGAATACTGTCATTGTTTCAGAAATTCGGTGAAGGTCATGTAAAAAAAACCCTGATTTGTTTATTGGATTCTGAAAAAAATTCTGGCATTGAATGACTTCGAAAATCACCCGGGAATGAGTACTATCAACAGTATGTCTACTTTGTACTTTAAAAGGTATACAATTAAAATTATTTGCGGCTTCTAAAAAAAACAATCTAGATTATACGCGTTTTTCTTGCAAAATATCTAAGTAAATCATTTATGACCAAGATTCTCTTACATCATTAAGGTATGAATAATTTATACGTGTTTAAATATTAGCTTATAACTTCACACTTTATGAAATGCGTATCTAACATTATTTTGCCTTATTTACTTTAAATTGTCTCAAATAAAATACTAAAATGCGTTATAATTTTAAAGAAATAATAAAACCGATTCGCTCGGTTAAGAAATAACATCAGACGAAAACATTCTAAACTCTTCTTGGTATTTTTAAGCAGAATATATGTAGTTCCTTCTACACATTGTGGTATTAGCTTAATATTGTAATTATAATAACGTTGTAGCAAGGGCCTAGAGTAGACTTTATTATTATTTTTTAAAAGTAATTTTGGTGTTTAGATTTTGGGGGCGGTTCTGACTTTTAAATTATGCTTTGCAATAAATAACCCAAATTCTCCGTCCAAGAATTCGTAAACTTGAGTACATGGAACAATTTTTTAAAATAGAACTCTTGGCAAGCTAATTGTATATTACACTGTATTAAAATGTTAATTTCGCGGACTTGTAGAAATTTCCCTCCCGCCCCGTTCGAGCGCTTAGCAATGGCGAAAATTTACATTTAAGCAAATTACTCTGAGAATTGAGCTAGACGTTAAGTTTTATCGAACACTGTTTTAAAAGATTATCTTAAATTAAATACGTATCGTATTGACATTTTTAATTGCGCAGTCCTTTATACAAGCTTATAAAGCTCGGTGATTTTTATTAGAAATTTATTATACGGCTATGTCCTCCGACGATTTTAATTCTTTTATCTCTCTCTCTGTTGTATTTATTGATATATTTTATATGAAAGCAATTAATATGTTTGTCAACCATTTCACAGGGCCTCTGTAAAGATTTCCCCACTAAATTTCACCGCAATACAATAATGAATCCTTTATATTGCGAAAAAAACCTTTTTATGTGAAGATTATATTATTCAAAGCGTGCAGTAAGCTTTTTGACTATTATCGAATGAGCCATTATTTTGTAGACAATAACTACTACAATTGTTGTTTTTTTGTTCCATTATTTCTCGAATATTTACGAGAATATTGTTAAAACGGCATTTTATTGTTGCTCCATTTAAAAATAGTGTGAGTCACAGTTGTTTCGATATATACATATCTCAATTTATTAAACATTGCCATGCTACCACTTTGTCATACTATTGTCGAACAGTATTACAATCAGTGGCGGATCGTGGATAGGAGCTGTATCACTACAGTACCCTCAAAAGGCTTATAAAAAAATATATGTTTATATTAAAATGTATGGTTGGAAACAACCTGTAAGTATAATTAAAATAAATATGATTCGATATATGATATGGTCATTGTGTAAACAGAATTGATGAAAATGTCATTAAAGCGATGGTTGAAATCGTATTCGGTGACGCTGCTGCTATTGGCAACATCGCCAACCCACGACCGTTTCTGTGTATGACCCAATTCAATCAACAACACTCAGGTAAATGTTAATAGAGCCCTTTATTGGGCAGCATCAGTCCTACAACACGGGCGGCTTTTACGCACGAACTAATTCGTCCGAGCGTTTAATATTACGAGAGCTGCTAGTTTGGGCAACATCGCCACTTGTTCACATTATTTATTTGTGTATTGTTCTTTTTTTACATTAGTCGTACAAAGTACCCTTATGCTTTCAAGCCTCGAGCCGCCACTGGTTACCATACCACCACTTAAATTCGTTGTATACTATTCTTCTGTTTTACAATAGCTGGAAAAATATTATCAACGTGCAGTTGAAATATCGATCCATTCATTACCTTTATTGTTATTTTTTAATATAAACAGTTGAAGTAGTAATAAAATTTATTTTATTATGACTCAATATTTGTATCCCCACATATTACACGAACAATCCATACAAATATTTTCACTGGCAGCACCATAAATCAAATCATATTTAATATTGTGAGAATGTTTTTATTTCATAAAGTATGAAGCTATAAAATAATATTGTTCTAAGTTCAAATTACGTTATTTAGTATCAACGTAAAAACAAAATGGTTGATCGATATCGTCGAGTGACTCGTGTGTCAAGAATCACGCATTTAGTGAACATGGAAACTGCGAGGTAATAAAATCCACATACGGAATGTATAATTTTATTACACCCCACTTTTTCATAATATCGAGTTGAGGATTTCATTTTAATTAGGGAATAATTTGCATGAAGCGTCAACCAGCTACGGAAAGCTGTTTTATTAATTCTCCAACCTGCGCGGCATTCATCGAAGTCTATTCAAACATACTTCCTCATAGATGGTGTTTCTATTTTTAATGTCTTTCGTTTACTTTTCTCTGCTTGATCTACAACTACGCTACATTTAATATTCACAAATAAGTAACAACATTCAAACCTAAAAACGATAGACAAGTAAACTAACAAATCGTCGCCGCTGCGAATACGAAATCAAACCCACTATCCATCCGCAAAAGCAAAAATAATAAAGTTTCTAATTACAAAACTACGATATGTACTCGTTTTTTACGCAAAAAAATATATTATGTCGTTTTCAAAGATGTTTGTTTTTTTCATAATTTGATAGTTAAAAAAAAAAAAATCTGTTTTGTTCGAAATACATATTCGTCTGCATAATTAAGTAGACGGTATCATTTTTAACTTTATCTACATTTTTTCAATATGATATTGTATACGTAATTGACGTCGCTGTATGCCATCAATTCCAGCGAGGCCCCTCAACTCCGAATCCTTTTCAACTTCCACCCACCTCTTACGTGGGCAGGTCAAGGATCGAATGCTTACCGGAGTTCTTTCGAAGACTCCGTGAAGATGTCCGGAACTTTCATCTCACAACGTTTGTAGTAAAATGTAAGACTCTTAAAATCCGCGATCGTAAAATTAACCTGACTTGTTTTTGGATTATAACAAAGTATGCTAGAGCTTCATAAGATATAATAAAACGTTCGTTACTATTGTGTATAAATTGACAAATATTTCTTGGTTAATTTTGTCTCATATATAGAGTTTTTTTTAATTCTTAACCAATAGAATTGATATAAATTTAATAAAATAACACACACAGAGAAGATCATACGCTAAAACTGTAAAGGAAAAATCCTTAACTGTTTATATATTACGGTACAGGGGAATTAATTAAATAAAAATAGATACAACCGTTTTCAAAATGATATAAAAAATATTGTTTCAAAATTAAATTGAAACAGTAGTCCAACCGATGTTATTTTAACACAAGAAACATTATACAGCAATATTCAAAAATCAAAAAAAATCAAAATTCGAATTTAAATAAATTCGGTCGAATTTCAAAAATATTTATATTATTTTTTGGTCAGTACTAGTACAAATGGCTTATTTTAGATAACAAATTCATTCTTAATTTTAAAAAATTATTAAAGTAATATAGAAAATAATGATCCACTTCTATCTTGATCGAAGTTTTGTGTAATACAAAAGTTGCCTGCAATTGAGAACTTTCGCTCGGAATCAACTTGTCGTTGGTGGAATCAAAAATGAATCTACGGATTTTTTTATATCAAGTTGTGATTTAGTGATCATCAGATTTCGGCTGGTTTTTTTTTAGAGAATTTTAATATAAACATGCAGAAACAAAAACATATATTAAGATGGAAAGAGCAAAAACAAGAAAATTTGAATTTGGAATTCTTTTAATTTTAAAATTACAAATATTTTATATAATGATATTCATAATTCGGAATTCGCTATGAAATTTTTGAAATTCAAAATTAAATGTATAAGATCACATTTCTGAATTCTTAAATTTCATTATGCAATCCCTGCAACAGCCCTTTTTAAAAAAATATCTTTATTACCAATGCAATAATTTCGATAGTATTAGTTATTATTTAGAACACAGCTCGTTAATAGTTACAAGAGAACGTTTTAAATGAAAAGTTACAATGTGGAAAACGTTCGTACCCTAATTAACAGAATGTTTTACAAGAATCCGCCGGCGCCGACAACTTCAAGGTTTGAACAATTTCCAACTTAAAGTTGTTTAGAATTGATAATACCACCATTAGCAAGTACGGACACATAATGTGATAATTACAAAACACACTAAAAATGTTAAATTAGATATTTTTATGTGACCCAGACAATGATTTTTGACCGATCAATGGGTTTTTCTTACTAGTGTATCTGATAAAAGAAAAGAACAATAATTATAAAATGTATGTACTTGAAAGGAGAACAAAACTCGACAGCAAAACATAGCTGAAAAGCATAAACTACGTATGAAACAAACGAGTACTTTATATTCTATATTTGAAATCGAAAACATAAGCTCTTGTCGTTATCGGCTAGTCGATCGCAATCATTTTCGGTCGATAAATCAACGTCACAAAAGTCCGTTTGATTTAACTCTGGTGATTTTTTTTTTCATTATTTTTATTTTCTTTCTCCACCAGACATTTATTATAATAAGAACATCATTTTGATAAAACATTCCGCGGTATGCAAACAAATAATAAAATTTAGCCACGGCTATTTACCATATTAACTGATTATTCGTAGCTGAATTATAGCTATAAAAAATCACATCATAGAAATATCGTATATAATTATGCAAGAAAATGCGAATTTAATAATTAACATGAAAAATACTATCGATGTCTCTAGTGTTGGACTCCTATCATGTGAATCATAAAATTGTACATCACGTGTGTTGCTTACACACTAGCACCATACTTCATCCGGTTATAAAATGCTCGTTTTGGGAGCCAGTGAGGAAAGTCGATGATATCTCTTGCGGAACCGATAAAGCAACCAACCATAAAATTAATACACCTGCTAAGTATTCTGTTTACTTCATATCACTCTCCATCGATCGCAGCGTTTTCCAAACTTCTGGGAACCACGTCCTCCATCTAACGAAACAATGCGTGGGCCCCAATATTTTACAGCAATCATTATTAGCTCGTATTATGTTCGGATTATATATTAACGTGAAAACTTTGGGTAATTTCATATACTATATTGGTAAAATTGTACACGCAAACAAACATTATGTGAAGTAGTCTTTTTCCCATAGATAAAGATCTAACAAAGTAGATTATTATTTTAGATGCATAATTATAATTGTTTCAGCAGTAGTATGTGTATATTATAGTATAATATGATGAATGTTACAAGCAAAGAAAAATTACGTTTAATTTATTATGATGATAAAAACCTAGTGTATATTTATCACTATTAAAGTCGATATCGTCGTAATTCAAAATTGTAAGCATTCAATATTATTTATTACGAACTAGTGAAATATTAAAACAATTAAATTATTGATTTAAAAAATTCGTAATATAGAGGATTAAATGTTAAATTACTACATTCGTATAAAGAACTCAAAAATAATAAACCTTGAGTTATGGACTTATTGCAACTAATTTATGATTTATGAATCCATTTATATATCAGCCTAATTATTAGTTATTATTGTTTGTATTTAAAAAAAAAATATCTTAGCGTTAGTACATTATAATGAAACGCCACTTGGCCATACGCGGGCATGTATAATTTAATATACAATATGACGATTATTATAGAGACTGACCTTATAGTGAAACTAAATCCTGTCGGTTTAGTATGCATTGTACATTTCTCTTTCTACATCATGCATTTGTGTGGTAGATACGTGCACGAGATGCAATGGAATAGGGTTAACGGGCCAAGGTCAATGCAATTTCTTTCATAACCATCAAATACAATATAAATCGATTTCATTTTTAAATAATAACTCAAACGTGGCACATCGATTATATGAATATTGATAATGAACAAAAAAGGACTTAAATAAATGTAAACTTACCTTGTTCATTCCGTTACCCATCTTGATTTTTATTTTTTTTCACTTGTGGAAATTGAATACGTCTTGAAGAATCGTCAGTGAATTAATTAATGTGACACAATTTATTTGTAGCATATATTATAAAAACAAATGATACGATGTGAGATTATCGCGTAGTGTCGCACTTTGCCAATAAAAATGACATATCAGAGAATAAACAACAACATAAATATATGGCGATAATCGAACTGTTTTTAAGTTAAGAAACTTAATAATTTAATGTTTAAATTTGTCTGTGGTAGTGTCAAATACTATTAACGATTTTACGATAGATATAATATAATTAAAATACCGTGATTATCGATAGTCTCAAGTCGAAATACATATTGGCCAAACGAGGCCTTGTTATTAGCCGTCACATAATACTTTTATTTTGTAGTACACGGTAAATAATTTAGGAAACAATTGAGGTAACGTTTACACGGGTAAAAATCGTCAAAAATATCAGGTGTTCAAGACGAATTTAAAATATCGAAAATAATGACAGAAAACGTCGTTGCTCATTGTGGTAATTGTCTATGAACAGTGCCAGACATATCGCGGAACCATTTTTAATTTTGAATAAAGATTTCAATTGATATATGTTTTGGAAATATTACAGACGTCGTGGAGGTTAACAGTGAAAGTGAGAAAATTGCGGAGATGAAACTAGACGCAACAACACACGTTAAGAAACGAGCGCGGCAAAAGCCAGGCCGGCACTGGCTGCTTCTCGCAATCCCGCGGCACACTCGGGGACTGGGACATAGCAAATGCGCGTCGTTCAATAAGGGTTGAAAAGGTTTAGGAAATTTTCACAGCTGTGGAAATTTGTAAATTTCGTACCAGGTATGTACGTCGCCTTTGTATGCTTATTTTAAAAACACATATCTGAGCTAAAGGAGGGTTTTATAATCAATAACATGGAAAACAATTAAAATACTTATATTTATTAAATTACACGTGCTATAATTACATAATGGTGACATTTTACGAGTCTTTTTAAAATATAAATATAAATATATATATATATATTCTTTCATTTCATAATAAAATGAACGGTCAACATATTAAATGATTCAAATTATGTTTTTTCTTTATTGAAATGGATTGGTATGAAGACAAAAAAGGGCTTATGTCTTAAAAAGTTAGCGAAATTCAGCCAAATCATTTAATTAATTTCTTGAATTTCAGAATGTTGTGCTTATGACTAGATTGATATGAGCCTAGATTATAGATTTTTATTCCTGTATACCTAAAACCGGAGTGAATTAATTACGGTTAATATTTATTAAAGATGCCGTTGAAAAATATCCATATTTCTATTAATTTGCCTTGAAATCTAGGATAATTAATATACAATTTCCATTTACTTTTGATGATTAGCTCAAATCCACTCCATTAATAAGTCCAGTTAGAATTGTAGCAGAATACAATACGCAATAGAGAAGTTTAATTTTTTTTGTAATATAATAATATCGTGCACAATACCTTACCTTTGTTGCGTTGACTCACGGCTTTTCGAGGGGTCGATAAGGGTGTAGTGGGGGTGAAACTCTTTTACTAAACCAAACCAAACTCACCTAAATCATAGTCGGCGTTTCATACAACATTAGGCATACCGAAATCATATTTCGAACATGTAACTACAAGCTTGTTATGGTATAATATATTATTATATATTCGGTACATTTGATTGTCAAAGAAAAACTTTCATCTAGCGAAAAAGTTTTTAAAGCTTTTACTTCAGACACATCAGTATTCTTGTCAGCTTTATGACAAATAATAAAATATCCCGCGTTTTAAATTAAATTACACATCAACAATGTTTTTTATAGACTAAACATGAAAAAATATAATCGATTAGTTAATATAATATTAATACTTGTAGCACATTTTATTCTATGAAATTCAACATTTGGCATGCTTATTTAACACTAAAATCTTACGATTAATATTATAACTGTTTTCAATTCAATAAATACCACTACTTTGTTGTTGCAGGATACGTTACAATATCTTTAAATTTAATATGTTCTGGCACCCAAATAAATCTTCACATCGTGGTGACCATATGCTCAAGATGTACGTCCACCACGATGTGAAGATTTATTTTTACAGATTATTTTCCCAAATATTAATTAGTCTTCAGAGTTTTCAGATACTCGCATATCTAACCCATTTAACTTCACACAAAAAGTTCTATTATATTATACAAGATTTTATAAACACATTTAAGTGGGGCAGTGTTCAAAATAAGTAATCACATAATGAATATATTTAATATATAGGTAATTAAAAATTAAACATCGATCAAAAAACATTAATATTTCTTTATTTCCCATCAAAGTATAAACATATGTATAAAAATACAATTAGTGTCATCTATCATGAATACAATATTAGCATCAAAGCGATAATAATATTATAAAGAAATAAACAATTAGATGTCACTAAAACCACTAGTTAACTTACATTTATAATTTATGGTGGCTTTAACTTTACGTTAAAATCTTGTAAAATATTTGTACTGAACTTAGATTAGATTTAAGAGTTATTATCCATATCAGTCTTATATTAATCACTACCCTCAACATAGGATAAGTTTAATAAAATTTAATAAAAACAAAGCCGTATGGAAAGGTGTAAGAAGAATGATAGACAACACAGACAGATATGTAAAATGAGTAAGTATCCGACGTGGAAAGTGGTCTAAGTTATCAAATTTAAGCTCGAGTGACGACGGGTAAGTCTCTAGATGAATGTAGTTATTTATTACAGTAGTATTCTAAGAATGCTGTCTAGTTCCTGGTCATTATTAACCTCAATAGGGAGACCTTCATTCGGATGCGTTAATATATGTGATGGGATAGAAGTGAATTAACTATAACAAGTGATAAGACGATTTACTTACAAGTATTACGCATATATTAGTATTATTACTTTCAGTAGTAGGTATAACTTGTAGATTATGAGAATAATTAATATTGAATTATTGCACTAACTTTTATTCCATTTCCGCTCTGAGGCATATAAAGCATATGGATCACCATAATATTAAAAAATATGTACAATGTTAGATTATTTTTTGCAAGAAATGGTTGTCAGCCAATCACTTAACAATGTTATTCTTATGCATTGGCTATGATCGGCGACAATAATTTAAAATGTGCTAATCTATCTGAATTTTAAAACTTGGTGAATATTAATTTATTCTGTGTGCTGTTTTTGATTTCCTCTTGATATCAAAATGAGTCCCAATAAAACCAAAAATGTTCCAGACCACGAAAGCAAAGAGGTGGTTTCTCCATAGATGAAAATGCCGAGGAATCCCTGCAAAAGTATTTTATAAATAATTTGAGTAATAACCGATAAACATATCGTATATTTAAAGTTTGTTATAATCATTCGGTAGTTTCTCACCGATAATAAATAATTAGTTGCGGCTGATGCTACTGTAGGTCCTACTGAAGTTTTGGAGGTGCTTAGTGCTTTGGCGAAAAATATCCACATCATACCGTTTAATATTATCATTGTTGCGAAGTAAAGACAACCAGTGAAGAGATTTTCCTAAAATTTAGTTTGAAAAATTAATCAATTATTATGACATTTTAATAGCTTCATGACATTAGATATATAAAATGACTAACTATATTTATTAAAAAATAATAATAAATTGTTACTTATTATTAAGAATATTATTAAGTTTATAATCGAAAAAGTATATTACATTGATAGTATTAAAGGTGAAATAATATTTTTAGAACCATTCTACTACAAAACGATGGCTTATTTTCCAGGGTTGCAAATTAATATGATGTATAAAAAAGTGCCCATATATTGGAAAAACGATAGTTAGTATTTTGTTTTATAAATAAAAAAAGTAGTGGTACAAAATTTCCTGCTGAAATCGAGTATCTATGGTTAAGTAAGTTAAATTTTTATGCTGAGATATAAAAGTCTATGGCTGACACAGTCTTTTGTTCTGTCAAAATAAATACAAAAGTTGAATAAATCGTACCGATAAATTGGTATTTCCAAATAATTTTCCGAAAAAACTTCCTCCGGCAGCGCAAACACCACTCACAAAAGCAAAATAGTTTTCTTGAATCATTTTAATTGACAAACCACCTTAATTCAAGGATGGTTAAAATTTGATTACGGCCATTTGACGCTTATTTATGTTTCATGGCAATAATACGTTATCTGCGTAACTGCTGACTAGGTAGTATTCAAGTATTACGTAGGGATTGATACATTATGGATACATTTATTGGATGAATAAAAACTCACTTTATGGATCATCAATGGTCCAATTTATTATTATATTGTATAATAGTACAAATTTGATTATGGAAATTTTATCAGAATATAAATTAAATCTATAGAAATGTTATATTAAAAAAAACGTTAAGTAGAGAAAATATCTATTATATTCAAGAAGTTTCCAGTATTTAAAAATATATGTGGCCAGTATTTTATCTACCCATCAGCCGAATTCACGTTCAATCTGAAGTACATAACAAATTGGGTCATGGTTACCAAAAAAAAGTTACTGATTCACTCGAATGAAGTCAGTTGAATAAGAAAGTGAACTGTCAACAGCCTTTGTGTTTTTCTAAACTTTATCATTCTGATTTTGAAGTATCTAACCGGATAACATATTAAAATGCATAATCTCGAAAAAGGTAACAAGGTTCTAGCAATTTGGAACCAGTCGAAAGGAGAAGATATTGAAAATTTTGTCAACAAAATCAAGCTGGTCATCGGCGACGATAACTTATCTCTGGAAAATTCTGAGAGATTTTCGATTAGTACGTGATTCTTTCAGCATGTTTTTAATGTTATAATATCGAATGAGTAACAGAAATTTTGAGCACTTTCTTTCCCATTCTAGGTACTCCTTCAAGTTCCACATTTGACGTGATATTGTCAAACTTAATCGCTCCTCAGTCTATTGTTCACAGTGAAAGTCATTTGAAAAACATTTTGAAAGTGGCAAAACCTGGAGGCCGCGTTATTTTGTTCGATAAATCACCTAATGTGATAACAACGTTGAAATTAAATGGCTTTATTGATGTTGGACAAGATGGTGAAAACATTTTATGCAAAAAACCAAATTATGAGGTTGGTAAACCATTGCCATTCGATTCACAATATAACAGTCATATAACAAACCTAACCCTTAAACAGTGGTGCCTTGACTTACGAGTTTAATTCGTTCGACGGAGCTCATAAGTCAAATTACTCATACCGATGGCTTAAAGTGCAAATTTAGTAAGTCAGTTTTTGACAATTTTACAGGAGAGTGTAAAAACTGATTATTTTTGTTTTTACGATTCTTCTGATATAAAAAATACATTTCAAACGATTTATTCGTAGAACTGCTTAGGAAAGCCATATATGATCTGAATACATATATATAATCTGAATATTTATATATTTTGCAGTGTAGGTCTCAGATTCAAATAAAGTTGTCAAGTTTTGTTGGGAAGTTTTTGCGATAGATTTAAACAACTTTGAATTGTCAAATTAATATGGGACATGCATATAACATGGTGCAACAAAATGGTATTATTAAGTAATTTTCAGCTAAAAGTGGACAACTCTGCACTTTAAGCCATCGATGACAAATTAATTTTACCTTTACAAATGAATTGAAATGCTGATAATTTGGTCTGGACCCGCTAAAAACACGCTGGTAACCTGAAGTTTAGCTCGCAACTCAAAGCAAAAAATTGGCCGAGAAACGATTCCCATTTCAAAAAACTCGTTAGTTGGGTCACTTAAAAGTCGAGGTACCACTGTATTATATTAATTAAAAAGTAAAAATAAAAGAAATCCTATTTGTATTTTCTATTAATGTAGGTTGGATCGTCAATGAAATTAGGCAAGAAAGTGTGGAAACTGGATAGTGATGTGGAAACAGCATGGAAAATAAATGGAGATGATGCTGATGTCATAGACTCTGATCAACTATTGGATGAAGATGATTTGAAGAAACCGGATCCAGCTTCTTTACGAGGTATTCAATCATTTTACTATCCTCCCAGAAAGTTCTACATGAAGTCAACTGTTTTTAAAACGTGGGATCATTCTAAAATAATTCATATTGAATTGTCAGTTTTATAACATTTTTTTTAATGACTTGAAATTATCTTAATGTTTATTTATTTTACATTAAACTTATGGACATCTATATCCATGATATACATAGCATTTATTCTCCCAAGATTGTTCTGTTTTATTAGTTAGTAAATCTATTCATAATAATGTTACAGTAACATAAATTTTATTTTTATTCCTTATAATTGAAAAAAACGTTTGTATTAAAATGTTGTCTGTATTTTGAAAAGTAAAAATTAACCAATGTTTCCAGTATGTGGAACAACTGGGCAACGAAAAGCTTGCGCCGACTGCAGCTGTGGTCTCGCTGAAGAATTAAAAGGAGAAGAAAAACAGGAACCTAAATCTTCATGTGGAAGTGTAAGTCTCATTGCCATTAGTTAATATTTTTATGTGATTTGTGTTTCCCGAGACCAGCATATCTAAACTTGTGTTGAAAATATAGAAGATATAGACCCCTTACTAATACCGATTGTTAATAATCAATACCACATTCCATACAGTACTGTGTATATGCTGTATTATAATTTTGTGGGTCGCTTGTTTGAATCCTGTGGCTAAATTAAAATTTATTTTGTGTGGTTTGAATAAACTTATTGGGTTGAGTACTCAGATGATAATGAATTCCGGTAAAAAATATTAGACATTTCTATCATTGTTTTGCTTTGAATGAAAATGGACGAATACCATAGCGTAACCTCAAACAACACAGTGTGGTTTTCTATACAATTCTCTTTGCACCAGTGTATATACATGTTTAGTAAACTGAGAATTGTTTGCAGACCATGTAATGTGCTTCATCTGTTTGAGTCTAAGAAATAAACACAATTTGTAATAACACCTATGAATCCTGACTAAACTGTGTCAGTCAGGCTTCATTGATGAATATTTAAAAATATACCTGAATTATCGAATTTCAATACTATTGAACCCTACTAAAATGAATATTTCTTTATTTTTCAGTGTTATTTAGGGGATGCCTTTCGCTGTGCCAGCTGTCCGTATCTCGGAATGCCGGCGTTCAAACCCGGGGAAAAAGTTCTACTTGCTGATCTGAAGCCTGACATATAACCACCTAGATATTAGCGACATTCCGTTATAATTCATTATTAATACAGGTGCATGTTATTCCAATTTTTGTAAGCAGTGTTTAAGTAAATATATTATTTAATCAGACAATCTTGTTTTATTTGTCAATATTAACAATAATACTTACACATCAAACTATTGATTTATGCAACTCAAGTGAATTTAAAAAGTGACGCAGTAATCAAAGAGCATCGTTTATTATAAAATAGACTAATTATTTGAAACAAATTAATCGAAAAAATACATAAATTCAAATTTGTGTGTTGCTCTACTGCAGATCGCCGATTACCGTAATGCTTTCTATATACATGGCTCACTGTTTCAAGTCTACCCCAAATGATTTAAGGGATAACCAGGAACCAATCCTATAAAGATATATCAATCTTCATATGGTGGAGGATCAAAATCGTATTATTTGGATAGTTATGAAAATATATATTTTCATTACCGATGTAATATTTTATTTTGAAGACACCATTTAGTTATGCTATTTTGGTTTCCTTAAATTCACATCCAACTTAGTTTTAGTCTGTGTAAGAGTCATTTGTGATATATACTTACCAATTCATTTAATTTTAGTAATTGCATCTTAAATAAAAAGTCCATAGTACCTCATTTCTACAGATAGAAGATGAATATTGACCAGATCGTAACTGCAATGAGTAATGGAATTCTCAATTTCTAGCTATAAATACTTCGATGTCACATATTGACATTTACAAGAGAATTGTAAAAAAAAAAATGATTCAAGACACATTTATTTATGCTGTGGTCAAAGTTTTTTGTAACCGCCATACCATCAAACTGTAGGTAATATTAATGTTTTTTTATAAATAAAATTCACACAACTATAATATTTACATCCGTTTTTATTATTGGCTCTTTCATTATACAACACATTAGATTTTATATAATAGATATACATTTTGTCAACATTCTCAATGGCACTCACAATCTCTTATATACATTTACTATCATATATTATTATAACAAATATAACATAGTTTTAATCTGTTTCTGGCATTCTTATACAATATTTTTATACTCTTTTCTATACTGTTTTGTCAGGACAACAATATAATATATATAATTCATAATTTGTCACTGATCCAAGGCACTTTAAGTCTGCCCTGTATTGATATAGGCTTACTTGGCTGGCGTCCTATTTTAACTCACTTCTGCTAACATTATCTTAATGTTTCACTCACCCATTTCAATAGATCACACAAATGAAATACTGCTAATACAGATAACGCGATTTAATCTCGTAAAAATTCATTTAACTTATCATGCTAAACATTATAAAGCAAAAGAATATTAAAACTATAAACATCGAAAATACACTGAAACTATTTAATATGCATCGGTCACCTATTTAATGGGCGATATGTCTCTAAATCATTAGTAAAACTCAAGGACTTCAAGTCACGACATGTTATCTGCAAAAACCAGTTTTGGAGATAGAGATATTTTTCTGTTTTCTGACGAATTACTGTCAGGTCGGATTATTTACATATATTTTGGATGATATTATCATTAAAACATTAACTACACAAATAATTGACATATCTATGTGCCTCTATGAAGCTTTTTTAGTCTTGCCAAATTATCTTACGCAGATAGCATTCTTAAACATTCAACTGCCAAAGTATAAAATTTGTATCAAATTTATTTTGAAAAATAATAAACCTAATGAGAAACAATTATAAATAAAAAATATCTCTATTGAGAATGTTATAAAATGGATACATATGGCTTGCCAAAAAATATTTTTATTTTCAGCACATTTTAAACATTGAGTTTTACTGATAATTCAAATGTCTGATGTATATAACAAGTGAAATAGATATAATAGTAATAAAACATTTTAATTACCTCTATAATTTCTTATTTAAGCAGAGCTGTTGAAATGGATAAATAAAACACTTGTTTTAAAATTTCAGAATGTAAAAATACATCTATCACTTAAATGAACTTTTTATAAACAATAAATTTTATGAAATGTATCTAAAACATAAAGACAAAATGCACAAGCATAATCACATTAGCAGACTTAAAATTATATCATTTTAAGTTTTCATTTTTAACATCTTCACAGGCGAGTATGAAATGTAATAAATACATCAAAATTCCATTTTTTTCATTTATCATCGGTATTCACAGAACAGAATCATATAAGTGAGAGCAAACTGTATGGTATTAAATTATGTAGTAAATTTTTTTGTGTAAAAAATAAATTATCTACGAACTTGTGTCCTAAGTGCAGATCTACAAAATAGAGTTAGTTGATCGAGTCGATTGAGTTAGTGAACTTGGTATAAAATATAATGTTATTTGCCTTGATAACAACGAATTTCACAACTATTTAGTGTCATGTATAAACATCTAACTACAAATTTTCAAGACACAAATTTGTTTCTCTTCAGATTGTTATCGAAAATAATTCGCAAATCTGTTTCATGAATAATAATAATTAACAAAGTGAGAGCCAAAAGTTTATTATTTCTCATACTGTTGTTTCAGCGGAACTATACTGTTCTGAAACTATATCTTTTTAGATTGATTTTAATAACACCAGTACACTAGCAACATAGTTATATTGTTATTTAGCTATAAAAAATATCCAAAGCAATGTATACTGTCATCTATTTTTGAGTAAAAAGCTAAGCAAAGTAAGTTTGAAATATCATTTAATTGAAGCGAAAAATGTGGTGGTATTGACATTATTTTAACATCAATTTTTAGTTGGCATATCGTTTTGCGTTTAATTGGATTATGGATACACCGGGGGATCAGAATAGCAGTTTGGATTAGTAGAAGTTGCCATGAAACTCAAATACAAATAACCGACATGAACACTTAACAATTATGTTATAATCCCAAGCGCTTTAATAGTAATTGTAACAAGAGTATTTATATATTAAAAGCGTTGATTTTAATTTACCAAGGACAGGATAGTCAATTCTTTTTTAAAGCATTTATCACGGTATTTTCTATTGGACCAAAACCCTTAAATAGATGCCACATTTTTAATGTTTCGCTACGGCATCAAACACAATTCGATATAACAAGAAAAATAACCTCTAGATATGTACTTCACATACAAATAATATTGACTATGAATGGGGAATATTACCCATGTGTCAAAATATTTTTTTATTGTGACAAATTATGACGAGATCTCTCTTACATTACAATACACTTTGTAAAAGTAAGATATTGTCGATGTTGTGACAGTCTGAGATCTGAGCAATAATGTTTTATTGAACACTGAAATAAATTTCAACTATGTACATCTCTTGTCATGAAGTTTCATGAATATCTATGTATATTATATCAAGAAAAAAAATACTTTAGGGATGATAAATGATGTTCAAATATATATATATATAGATCAGTTTAATCAGGTGTGGCTTATTCGGGGTGCAGTTTTACCATGGTGTTTCGAAAATCGCAATAACGATGCTTCATTTCATGTTAAGAATGATTGTAGTCTTTCTGATACTTTGCTTCAAAGAATATTAACAACACACCTCACGATAAGTCGCCAAAAGATTTTTGTATTTCTTCAATTGATTTTATATAATATTTTACCATCATTGGATCAACCTCGATCTTTACAGTCCCAATCTAACTTCATTTATTAGAAGAAGAATTATACTTAACTGTAATATTCAAAATAATATGACAAAATCGTAATAATGTATACAGTGACATCCAAATATAGTTGATATCTTGCAAGTTTTATACACATATTTAATAATTTACCAAACTGTCACCGAAGGTTTTGTCAATTGTTTTGTACTATGT
Organism: Rhyacophila evoluta; assembly: GCA_022683975.1. Classification (NCBI taxonomy): domain Eukaryota; kingdom Metazoa; phylum Arthropoda; class Insecta; order Trichoptera; family Rhyacophilidae; genus Rhyacophila; species Rhyacophila evoluta. The sequence continues at coordinate 22,721 of JAGVSQ010000721.1, forward strand.
AGTGTTTCTTTAAATGAAAAAGTCTAGTAACACTTTTTTTTTTCTTTTTTTTTGTATATTACATATTTTTAGGACTGATAGATTATGTTATTCATAAAGATAATATATATCAGTAATAATATAACAAAACACATTGAGCTATTGGCAAACAACCTTAGCCAATAAGTACGTGGTACTTTTGAGGCGTTAATTTAATTCTACAATAATTTTATCCTTTTCAAGTACATCCTATTATCCAACGGAATATATTTTGTGAGATAATTTATATCTGCTGTGAAATTCTATCTACAATAATTGTTTTACAATTCATATGAATATATCCTTAGATAATAAATTTCAAATGTGAATTTATAAAATTTGTTTTAAAAATATTCATTTACATTCTATAAGTTCAAACTCAATATGATTTCACTTCATCAATTGATCAACTTCATCTAGTCTTAGTGATTAATGCAAAAATAGCAATTCTTCGTGAAGAACAGTTATATCAACCAATTTAGTTCATTGGATCGCAATCATTTTAATGAATCAAACAACCTTAAAATATTTCATAAGGATTGCAAATCTACTTACTATGCAAAATCGATTTTATTTCGGCATACAAAAATACCATTCAGAATAATATTTGAAAGCCAATATTCACAAATATATATTATATGTAGTCATATAAATATCAAGAGAATCTACAATCATTTTGATATCATAATATAGTTATCACAGCCAAATCACTTACCAACCGCCAGATAATTAAAGCATAGTAAAATAGAATTTGAATTATAATACAAAAAAGTCCCTTCTCCTGACAAGGTATCAGATCAGTGTGATTAGTTCTTGTATTTACAACAATACTCACAGAGTTTATTTTCAATTATAAAGCATCCTTTTGTTAATGTCAAATGTTCTACAGTGATAGTTTTAAAATGTTAAGTATATCACATTAATAGGTGTCGATAAGAACATGAGTGGTTTATTGAGTTGGTTATCATTTTGCTAACCATAATTACAGAAGATTACGGTATGGCAAAAGTTGAATCTTATATAAATAAAATTTTGTTCAACTTAATTCTTAAAATACAATGTCAAGAAAGGGAATTAAATTGGAAGAACACAATTAGAAATATACCTCTTAATAAAGCTATTTGAAGCTTTCATTTATGTGTAACATTAAATGCTCAGATTCCTTAATAAATGTTAGTAATTCAAAATATTTTTTTTTTTAAGGAAACACGCCATTCACAATTTCCGTAATATATTTTTATGCTGTATACATACATGCTGTGTGTAATGCTAGAATAAAAATAAATATACTATACAATCAATATTACAATATGGATGAAAATTTGTAGTAAATTGTTCAGTTCAAGAAAATCTCATTACTACATTTTTATACATAATAATAATAATAATATATATTTCTTTTTATCACTCAAAATCAATTACGGGGTGTGATAGTAGATACCTAATATAAACGGACACAAGTGATAAATAATTTTTTAATCAATAGTTAAATTAAGCATAGCTACTTTTTGTCAAAATCATTACATAATGTCCTTATTATCAATAATATTTTTAAAAAGAATCTAATATAATGACACTGAAACCCTCGAAATCGGTTTATATTATATCTACAGAAATTACTTCATTCGACTTCTTAAAACATTTGATTATGATATCATAATGAGGTTTAATAAATTAACACGTTGGCATTGTTTAAATAATTTCAAACTATCATAGCCAAAAGAAAATAAAATCTTTGAGAAAAAAAAATGTTACTACTTTACTATATTTCTGAAAAAGATTTTCAGTATTTTTGTGTCCATTATGAAAATAAATTAATGCTATCAATGCCATTGTAGAACCAGAGAATATAGTCATAATTAACATGATTTATGTTGAATAAATGAATCTTTAAAATGAATAAAATTGAAATGATTTCAAATATAATTCAGAAAAGCGACCCAAATATTTTTTTGGGAGTCATTCTGTTATTTAATTTAACTCAAAATCAAACAAAAGGCGGACAAAGAGTATTCTCTATTTACTTTTAATTGTAAATCGTTCAAAGTATGTTTGTCCATACAGTCCATAAAGATTCAAAGTATACCAAACAAAATTTTTCTTAATAACAATAATGATGTGCGTGCTGCATGTGCATTTATTTAAGATTAAACGGTACTCCATTGAAATTCGGTCTTGTTTGTGAAATGCACAATAATGACAGCGATATTTTGTGCACTTATAACGTTCAATGACTAGATATTTCATTACTTTTTTCAAAAATGGCAATCTATAAACTGAGGTAATACACATATTGAATAAGATGACAACAAACTTATGATATTATACATCAAAATTCCTTGAATATTTCTTAATTGCGCAACATTTTATTCTGTGAATTAAAATTCCCAAAAATTGGTGTTTAGTGATTTTTATAAATACTTTTAACTTTTTTTCTTGCCACGTTGTATTTTTGTGACTAATGAGATCGGGAAAAAAACATTTTAATCTTTACAAGGCATTTAGGAAATATTCATTGATCTTCATCGCATGTTGTATAACTTAGGACATATAACAATCTTAGTAAATGAAAACCAATATTACTATTTAATAAACTGAATGTTATAAACCAACCAATAATCACTAGTGTTTGTGATTATACATTTTAGTGTTTTCAAATTCAATGCTCTTGTACACCTCAGTCTAAATTATATCAATATGAATGATATACATTTTTAAAGAAATGTATCTAATGATCACTCTACTTCTCTGGTTCCAAGCAACCGAAATGGCACTCAAAACTACAGATAACACAATAAACAGTGCCCAGTCCTTATTCCCAACTATTTTCTAGTACCAATAATACTCCCCGTTGCATCAATGACATAACAATAAGACCATTGATATACATTGTGACCGCCCACACGAATGGGAGTTTCATTATGAGATCTTCGAAGCAGTTATTTTAATCGGTGAGGTAGGCAAGTCATGATAATCTATAGCACTCCGCCGCTACAATACCAACAAATATGAGATCTTGTATAAAATAAAATGGTAGACATTCGTATCCACAATCTGAACACAAACTATACGGTCTAGTCTTTGATAAGTTTATTTATTCATCTCCATATAGGTCCATTCTTTAAGCAGAGTATATAGCTGATATTCTCCACTTTGGACTATATCTGTATTTCAAAACAGTAAAATTAAAAAAACAACTTCCTGATTTAATACTGTGCAAAGAAAGAGCAGTTCTTACTTTGGATAGAGATGGTAAAAGTAAAAAATTAAATATTTTGTTTAGGGTTGAATACAACTATTTTCTTATGGACAAATTTGACTTGAGAAGTTTTACACTCAATACACAAACCTAGTATTACAAACAAATATAGTACTGTCACAAAAATAAATACAATCAAATTTCATTTCATTCTTATTATCATTATATCAAAATACTATTTGAACAAATAAGTTTCTCGATTGACCAAAATTCACTGTCATATTAGATATGCAATGAAACCATAACATATTCAATGTTTAATAATTTTCAATATAGAAATATTGTATTTTACAATGAATTAAAATGAAAATTGACTGTTTGTTGTGATATAGAATCACTTGATCGTTGTGTGCAATAATATAATATTTCACTGAATTATTATTTAATATTATTACAAAAATTAATGGTTCAGATATAAATTGTACTTTACTTCACAGAAAAAATGGTAATACAGTAAAATTTCGATATAACGGACTTCGGATACAATGGACAAAATATCAGTAAAGAAGTGAAAGTGCAAACAAAGGAAAATGGTTGGAACAAATTGTTTGATGGCCATTAGAAGGGTTAAAAAATTCTGATTTTTGTAGAACAATACAAAATAACGCAGGAGAATAAGTAACAGAAGAAAATGTTTCACAGTTGCTAGAAGTAAACTATGAGGATCACATAACGACTGGAAGTGAAAAAGCAGATTGAGTTATTGTCTTTTATGACATTTTCCGAAAAGCATACTTTGAAAGTGCAAACAAAACTTGATTATTGTCTTGAATTTAATAATAACAAAAAAATGCATTCAGAAAACTGATTTTTATATAACAGACATTCAGACACTCCTTCACCCGCCTTTGTCCGTTATATGAAGGTTCTACAGTACACCATTGTCTCTTCTGACATCTGAACAGATTTATTTTACCAAGAATTAACAGTATCGATAAACCTAATCTGCGAAATGAGAAAAAAATATAAATGTTGTTATTATAATATAATATTTTTAGTTATTTCCGAATCCCAGTAAATAAAATATTTAAATATCTATCAAATTAATAACTATTCTATAAATGTGAACTTCTCAAAAAACACTACGCAGATCAGTTGATATAGTTCATTCATGTATGAAATTAATACAAACTAGTTTATAGATAAATAAAACTTTGATAACATTCCGGCCAGCTAAGGATCGGATACTCTGTGAAAAAATAGCATCTGTCTGTCTAATATGTAGTTATATTTATTTTATTTTAAAATTAGATGAGTAATTAATTGATCGTGTATTTTTGTAATTTAATTTAGTTTCAATTCGTTTTTCATAATTCACTACTTGCTTCTTTATTTGTATAACATCAGAGTAATATATAAAAATATTTTGATTTTAGTTTGCCTTTTGACGATTGTTCTAAAATTTAAAAGACAATATGCATTAACATGCTCAAAATGCATTTAGGTCAAACTGCCTTGAAATTTTAATCCAATACATTGTTTTTTAGAAAAGCATAAATAATTTCAGCTTGAAATCTTTGGAAATGCTTTTTTATAGAAGATTAAAAAGTCAATTAACAGTTAATCAATTGTTATGTAGGTAATAAAGCAAAAACACATCTGTGTTTACACTGTAAATTCCATTCTGCTTGATAAAATGAAATAATGTATGTTTAAGTAATAAAATGATGTCCCATGTTGTTCATTCAAGAGTTTCATACTCGACAGCTGATACAATAACAGTCCATTCATAAGAATGCCCCACAAATAATTTCTATTGAAAACTACAATCCTTGTTTGAGAACATCCTATTCGGTTGTAACAATAACTTTGGCACTTCCATCATTTTTTAATGAATTGGCCAACATGAAGAATGTGTGTTTCATACTTTAATAAGGCAGATTGTGTACCCCAAAGCTAATGAAATAGAAGCTATCAGCAGGCTTTATATTATAACTAGTTGTATCAAATCTTCTAAATTTTTCATAAAGATCCTAGATTCAAAATATCATTTTTTGTTTACAATCCCTAATTGTACGTTCCATGAATTTGAAGTTTCCTATCAACGCATTGTGTGATAATAAACACTCGGGTAATAAATACTGCAAAAGATTGGACTCTAAGCACGGAGTTTTTTATAATTATCAGGACCGTGTGCTACTGACTTTAGACCTTAATTATAATCACACACATCTTGCATTCGTTATCCATAAACCGACATTCATTCAATACTGACAACAAGCACCCGAATAAACCACAATAATAATATGTTATTCTACTATATAATATAATTATTGAAAGAAATAATCAAATATAGGGATTGCTTTCCTCCGGAAACATATGCTATGATATATTGTATTTTAATAAGACCAGAAAAATATGTTAAATATGCTAAAGTTTTTATGTTAAAGTGAATGTTTGTGGAGCTACTAAAAATGGAAAAACACTGGCAATAAAATAAAGACCAATCAAAACACATTCAGTGACCACTAAATAGATTGTAAGTGGTCTCTTTTATCCAACTCTATGTTAACAAAAACTGCCTGAGGCTGATTTGAAGCGAACTGAAAATTCAACAAATTATTGTTTCTTAGAATAGACCATATATAAATACTCTAATTCATAGAAATGATTATATTTATACACAAGTCTAAAAACATTCTTCGACTTAAACATGTAAACAGGTGAGCATGTGAGAAATGATATGGTTTCAATTAATTAATTACATCTCATCTAAAGTCAAATGGCATTAATCTACACACATAGCCTGTTTTGTAACAGCCATTGAACTAGAATAGTATATGTGTAAATTTCATCCATATTTTACAGATAATTTGATGTAATTTAATATATAATGTTTTGCTATGGAGCGTTCTGTTTATATAGTGGTGTAAGACTTTGACTTCAATTTTTTTTAACTCTACTTATGTCACACTTTTGAAGCTTGTTAAAAGTGCACAGGATTTATCGATTGTTTTACAGCATCCATTTGCTAAGACATTTGAAAAGTGACATAAGATTATTTTCAGTAATTTTATATAAAACAAGGTCATACCAGTAACTACTCATATACTTTATCACAGACCCATGCTATGCCGGGTACTCGCAGCTATTATTAATTAGAAAACACCCTTCATATCCCCAACTAATAAAATACAGTCAAGATACAAAACACTAATGCCTGTCATAAAACTTGATACCTTGTGGACGTTTCGAATACGCTACACTATAACTTTAGTCTTGTGGCCGATCTAAATGCTGCAATTGTCAGTCTCTTGGAAGAAATATCACCGAATCGGAAATATTTCTACTTCTACCTTATCCGTCTCCAGGTGGTAGTGGTGAAAATTTTAGAGTGGTAAATGATCGATAACTGAAAATAATGGCGTCCTGCACACATTGCATAATGGTTTCTCTCCCTTCCATATTATATTTCATTCATTTTCAATAACCTTTTACAGAGGATAACTTAATTATGTTATTTTCCGTTAATGTGCTAAATCTTTAATAAAGAAAATGAATGTTTAATAACACCTCTGATTTACTTTGAGAATTCAAAAGATTTTTATTATTTGAGATAATTTTCTATGAAATTTCTCAGTAGTACCTTCTTCTACATATTATTTAATCAGTAATTTCAAAGGAAACAGCTTTAGACTTGTGACATTTGATCAGCATACAAAGAGGTTAGTGATGCAGGCATGAAAAATTATTTTTTTATAACTTCATTATTGTTAAATGGAATTTTCACCACTGCCAGATGAAACACATAGCCGCCACAATGTGGAGGTATTTCTTGTCAGAAGAAATATCACCAAATTAAAAACACTCCACTACATGTAACGCAAGCATAACACTTAGCACATTGCTACAATATTTTACAAACATTTCACAGACTAACATTTAATGTCGCATCGTCCTTGGCCTTTGAGCACCGGGTTCGTCACCGCATATATCGGGAGCTGAGGATCTTCTCTTACGCGAATCTTCCCTAACGCTGAGGTTCTCCGGATACCTTTGCGCCTCGTCAGGCCTGACAGTCATGGCTGTGGTCGTGGCGGTAGTGACAATTGTGGCAGAGGCCGGCTGGTGCGGCGAATGGTGCGGGTGGTGTGTCACATGGTGGGGATGAGGGTACGGATGTAGATGAGGGGCAGAATATACTGCCGGTTCGCGGGGGATCAACGATATACACACGTCACCCACTTGGAGTTGTTTTACTTCCAAGCCATAGCACTGGAGGGTCCGTTCAGGTGAACATGATGCCCAACCGTGTCCATAGACAAAGAAGGGATGCTCTACTGCAGATTCCATATTCACCTGGAAATAAAAGTATTGACGGTGAGAAAGCATAATAAAAATTACAACCATATACTTTGTGGGCAGATAAGATTTGCAGAATTTCCGAAAATATTATTAATAAAGATGAAAAGATTTTTTTAATTAAAACCAAAAGAAATTCTTGTTGAAATCATGTAATAAGTTGAATTGGTAACAGAAATTTAGTAATGTCTAGATTTCAATGTATAATATTTTAACGTTCGCCCGAAATTGGTTATGCATTTAATGAGGTACTTACCATTAATTCAATAAAATGAATATAAAATTAATTATACGAAAATTAAATGGAGGAAACATAAATTAACATGATTCTCCTTGATCACTAGCCACATCTCCTAAAGCAATATAATTGTTATGTGTGAGAAAGGAATTAATATTACTTCTTTTTATCGTTATTGCTAGGTCATTATAGTTATACTTTTATTATTACCAATCAAATGTGATGTGAAGGACTTTAAACATACTTGTCTTAACTCTTTGAGGAATATGGACGTACATGTACGTCCGTGCACTTTGTCGCCTTATTTTCAAAGCTATTTTTTTATTTTTCAATAAAATGTTATTATTTCTTTTAATATAAATACTAGATAGATCTATCAATGATATGTGGAAGTTGTTACAATTATATCATATATTTTTAGGCTAGAAAAAATATGTAAACAGTACAAAAAAAGTTGAAAAATTCCATTATGCTCTTTCTTTAATTATTATGATTTGTAATGAAACGAAAAATTATTTATATTGCTGTACACGGAAACTGATAAAATGTTACATTAATCAGTTCTATGGGTTCAAATTTGTTTTCAAGTACTACTTTGATTCCGAAATGGAAGTGGCCACATGTGGTACCTTTCTACACATTCTTGCCAATTTGGAACAATTCTTTAGTTCATTTTGTTGGTTATTTGGAAAAAAAGAGTATTGTTTACAAATCGGTATATCCAATTCGATTAATTTTATGATATTAGTTGAAATGATAGCAAAGAAAGATTTTAGTGTTTAAAATGTGTATGTAAAAAATAACTCACTACTTATGGGGTTAATATTAACATGGTCATAAGATATTCAAGTTATGCAATGTGGAAGCATGACAAAATGATATGATAGGCTATCCTAACTTAGATAATGATTTTAGCAATCAATAGGTTGGCAGTCTGAAGACAATAATGGTTATAATACACACAAAGGGTTATCTAAGTAATTATCTATATGGTGTAAACCACTGTGGACAACTAATTCAATAATTTCGATATACATGCTTTTCTTAATTCTACATTATTTTTATAACAACTGCCAATCTCTCGATGCGGATCTGTACTGCAATCTTTCAGTATACTAACATTGGCACAAATCTGTAGTATATGTCAACAATTCTCAATTTTTACCATCATTTCCACTACTAAGAAATTTATTTTTTTCTTCAATATAATCTATTTAAAACAATTTTAAATATAATATGCTATCAAAAGCATTATGTATTTAATGTTGAAAAATTAAAATGCTTCAATGAACAAAAAGTATAAATTAAAAATCCAACAAACCTGCGCCATATTCCTATGGTAGCTTAGGGTGAGTGTGACGGTGTCACCGGTAGGCCTCCAGAGCAGTCTGACCACTTTACTGTCAGCCAGAGTTAGCTCGGGACTGAGCCTGGCTGACTGGACGAAATCCTCCGTCCTCATGTCCTCCACCTTTCGCAACTCACCCCCGCCTAGTTCGATGAGGGCCCCTCGACTGAACCTGGCAGGCGGGGGCGCTCGCTCCCGCGAAAGTAACCTGATGGAAGACCAAAAGAATCCATTATTTTTATTGCATATTATAAATGACTAAATACAAAAAATAATGTCCAACAATTGAAATGATTTGAGAATAGAATACCTTCATCATACAATGACATGATGCTGTCTACCGGGTGGTTATCTTTTTCCACTATAGAAATCAGCTTTTTATATCAAATCTTAATGTTTATGAGTACACCAATAAGATTAACATTCTGTCAAAAAAATAAAAAAAATAGTGTCATAATCAGGTGTTTCTAAAGTTTCAAGGTAGGTTTCAAGCCAGGACTAATAATGTCTGGGTTATAGAGATTCTAAAGGTCGATAAATTGCTGGTATTTTTTGAAAGAATATATTAAGTTTGATCCAGCTCATTATCAATGTGCCTAGACGGAAACTCCAGCATTTGACCAATTATAATTATTGTATTCTCTTTAATTATGTTTGTAAAAATGGTCAAATTCTGTAAGTAATAAGCTAAGTTAATTTTATTGAAGATACAAGGATGAATTAATGCTTACCTATGCTTAAGTGATCCCTCCTTCCCTCTGGGAGGCTCCGGAGGCGCTAAAGTTGTCACTGGAGGAGGTGGAGGAACCCGATACCCATATCCAGCATATGGAGTAAAAGGGGGCGGAGGCTGAGGAGGTGTGAACCTGGCGTAAGCCCCAGGAACTGGAGGATACGCTGATGCTGTGGAAGGAGCATGATGATGATGAGACTGGAGGGAAGGGTTATTGTTGACTTGAATATGTGACTCAGATGGCACCCGAGCTTGTGAGTAAGGGGGTGCTCTAGGTGGAGGGCGCAGGAACTCAGGCGGCCCGGCAAAAGGAGGCGGAAGACCTCGGGACTGACCCTCCACCGCCACGCTGCCAGATATCATCTGCTGACCTGCAATCAAAAGAATAAAGATTGATAACCTATACGATACGATTCAAACTATACAAAATCATAATTCAATATTACTTAGTTGAAAGTTATTACAGTTTTGACACTTTTATTTTAATTTATATTTTAAGCTGTCTACAATCTACACCAGTGATTCCCAAAAAAAAACACGAGCCCCTAAATTAGATAACAATAATCCCCGCCTCCCAAAAAAATATCTTTTATAAATGGAACAAGTTGCAAATTTGCAAATTTCGAAAAAAAAAAAACGGAAATCGAATTTCAATATTTTCGGGAGTGGACATTCGTCGAAAAAAATTGTTCGTAATTTCTACTTCCGTACCTAGAGACGGTGAAAAAAGGTAATTCTCCCTAGATTCGAAAACCTTTCGCGGACCCACAAATTGATTTTAAACTGCCACAGACTCTCAGCATTCGTACGGACTCCTGGGGTTCGGCAGACTACTTTGGGAACCACTGCCCAATACCATCGTACATAGGTAATAGCTAAGCGATAAATATCCAATCTCTGTTCATAATATATATTTTAATTGACTTAATTTATAAAAAAATATTACATGGAGGAATTTGAAGACTATTTACAAAGATTTAAAAAATATATATTTCAAATCAAAACAATTATTAGCTAGTCTATAAAAATAATTTAATAAATATTTTTTGATAAATTAACGTAATTTATCAATCATGGGAATGATTAATTCACAATTAAAATCTTCTTAATCAATATAATTTTCGATATTGTTTACAAATTTCTAACTCCTAAATTTCTGATTTAAACGACATCCAGGTACTACACGCAAACAACCCAGTCAACTGCATGTGGATGGGAAGTAATTTAGAGAACTACTTCACAAATTGTGGGTCACGGCCCTTGGGCGCCGTAGATTTTCTGCGGGGGGCTTTTCTCGCTGAATGTAACTCATTGAATGTTATTTGGAATTTCTTGTTTTTTTGACATCTAAAATAATTTATTTTTCGGGGGCTGTGGATAATAATTTTCTGACTTGGGGACCAAGGCATGAAAAGTGTGAGAACCACTGATTTAGAAACTGGTCGTATTATTTTCTATGCAGTTGTGGGAATTGAAAACGCGACTCTCGGTTCGGAACAACTCATAAGGAAGCGCGATAAATTAAAAATATATGAATTATATAGACGAAAAGCATCCTGATTACAATGCTATGAATTATGCATTACTCGGAAAATTTTCTGATTTAGGGGACCTTGGCATGAAAAGTTTGAGAAGCACTGATTTAGGGAATAGGAATATGATTTTCTATGCAGTTATGAGAATCGAATTCGCGACTCTCGGTTCGGAACGATTCATAAGGAAGCGCGCGCTTATGTGTACGAATTTCGTAATAAATTACAAATACATATATGGATTATGTAGACGAAAAGCATACTTGATTACGATGTTATAAATTATGAATTACTCGGAAGGTTTTCTGATTTAGGGGACCTTGGCATGCAAAAGTTTGAAAAGCACTGATTTAGGGAATAGTACTATGATTTTCTATGAAGTTATGGGAATCGAATTCGCGACTCTCGGTTCGAAACGATTTATAAGAAAGTGCGCGCTCATGTGTACGAATTTCGTAATAAATTACAAATATATGAATTATGTAGACGAAAAGAATACTTGATTACGATGTTCTAAATTATGAATTACTCGGAGGGTTGCCAAATAAGTGTGTAATACGATTTTCTTTAGTCCACCTACTTTTAAAGTGCAGGAAAGTAGTAAGTCGGTTTGAATGAGAGAGGTTTCGCCCCCGTCGCCCCTCCCGCGGCGTTCTATCGATCAACGAAGGCGCGGAATGAAGGACAAGGTCCGCACCGCACTGCGACGGGGGAAAGGGAGTTGTACGAAAGTGCGACGGGGGGAAGGAGGAGGTTGGGTCATGCTACGACTTTGACATTGAAAATATTATATCGCCGGCAATCTTATTCGATCGCCGAAACGAATTCGTGTGATTATAGCACTGCTTGTTTACGTACTACTGAAATTATTTTGTACTGAACAATTTGTTTCACGTGATCGGCTTACATTAGTATTGTCCTACAAACAATTTTGCGATAAAATTACATACATACTAATATGTAACGTAGCAATCCTTCATACTTACAAAAATATAAAGATGAAAACAGTAATGAAAAATATATGTTTTATCTCAACGGTGAGGAGATGAATGGAGAGAAACGTATTAAATGTCTTATTATAGAACTTATTCCAGCGTATGAATTGTATTTATGTATATGTATTTTGTATGTGAATTGTATGTTGTAGAATGAAGATGCCGAAAGGCGAAACCCGGGTCGCTAACAGTGATCTCACAT
>JAGVSQ010000722.1:0-35338 GCA_022683975.1 Rhyacophila evoluta
GTCGGCCATGGACCTGAATGGATCGTAGCGCCACATAATAATAATAATAATATAAAAGGTTGATCAACCACATGTTGGAAAAAATTAAAATCTTGGAGGCTTAACTGGCATATAAAACTGCACAATTTTTTTGGATCAATGTGAATAATTTTTTTACAGATTTCCATGACTTTTCTAATTGTACATAAGAAAGCGATAAATACGTTGCCAATATTAAAATTACCTATTTTTGCAAACTAGTATTTTATACTCTTTTCCACACCACAATTTTTGCAACAAAATATATTTTCATATTAGATTCTTTACTGTCACATCAAAGGTGGAATTAGAAAAATCAAAAAAATGATAATTTGACTTTTTAAAACATGCGTCACTGTGTACATTTTGCATGTTTGAATATGATAGATCTGCATGAATTTCAAAAGATGTGGTTGTCTATTGATAATAATAGTCGAACAATATTTGCTAAAAATATTTATTTTGAAAAACATATTTAAAAATTTGATAACAAAAAACATTTTGATACAACAAAAAAAATGAAGAGATGTTAAGCAGAAACATTCACAAAAGTGTCACGGGCCAGAGGATGATTAAAAATAAAAGAAAACATTGACATCTTCACCTCGCAAACACTATTATTGTGTTAAATATTAAAAATATATCAATATGTATATTGATACTTAAAATTGATAGTTGAAAAATGCTATGTTCTACAGATAAAGAACAACTAGTAAAAATAAAATAACTGTTAACTGTTGTATTTTGAAATATTCTCATTCCACTTGCACAACTTTAATGTTTCTAATCAAGATGTAAGTCTTTTTTGATGGTGTAAACCGAGATATGCATCATATATTGCTTGTTGTCTTGGAAGTTTTGTATGGTTTTACTTCTGACATCCTCCCAAGCGTAGAGGTCCCTATAAATAGGCCGAACAAACTTCATACGACCCTGATCATTAACAAACTTAAGAGCTGAGTCCACCTTCTCTTCCCACCGAGCCTTGATGCACAGTCGTAACCATCTAAATTTGATTTCTGAGTTCTTGACAGAATCCAAATTATAAACTGCATGAAGGGCTTTGACAAGGTTTAAAGAGACGTCTTCATTAAGAAGTTCTGCTAAGAATTGCCGCATCTGCATTGAGGTGAGAGGTTTTATATCGTTCATGGTAAAAGCAGAAAAATCCCCATGCGATTGGATCCAACGTTTTGATAGCGACGTACACGTTTCTGACATTGATGTGTCATATCTGAAACAATCATTGAGGCATAAATATTCAAAATTATCTTTAATAACAGATAAACTTGGTTTTGATTATTAGCATATTAATTCAGGATTATCTTTTGTTTTCATGATAATAATTTGGTACATACTTTGGGATATGAAGAGGCATTCCTGGAGTGTGTAACCATCCATCCCATTCAATTTCATTGATAGCTGAATTATCCTTGAAGTAATCCAAAAGGTTATTCTTGAAATCATCTGTATCGATTGACTTCTTCTGGAACGTATTCAAGTAATGCCTTAAGAAAGGCTCAAAGACAGCTGAAAACACAAAATAAAATATTTAATAATATCTATCTAAATATTGAAGATCATTAGAAGAATGGTTTACGGACTGAGATATGTTCGGTTTCAATGAGACAATTAGGTCGATATTAACAACTGTTACAGAAATTTGATAAGATATTTAATTGAATAAGCAAAATTTTTATTTCAAGAGACAAGAAATAATATGGATAATATTAGAAAAATAATTACTTGGTCCTCCTAAAAGGTTTTCTAGGTATCGTAAGAAAGTTGAGCCTTTTTCGTAAGGTACAGATGAAAAGGCATCATCAGGATTCAAGCCCTTCAGATTTACAACCAAATTCGTCAGAGGATTATCTTTACCGAGATGATTCACCTAGAATATGAAAAAACATTTATTAGAATTATAACTGGTTACCCAATCACTAAATCTATTGTTCTCCATTTGAACACATTTATTATCGTCACAACCCAATTAGTTAGCTTATTTGGATTAAAGTCTGTCCTTTAAAGCTCACAACAGATTTACCAACAACTTTTTTTAACTATTTTGTGACATGTCTTGAAAATATTGAAAAAATCACAAATGTATTGTTAGCTTACCGTATCATTCAACTCAGATATTCCCAAAATGGTGGAGAAATCCCTAAATTTGGGATCATCGACAGATTCACCATAAAGCCTCGCAGATATCTTTCTCTCAACAAACACAGTAAAACCTTCATTGAGCCAAAAGTGTTCAAAGTTACGATTGGTCACCAAGTTTCCAGTCCAGCTGTGTGTTATCTCATGAACGATCACATCAGCTAATGAACGATCACCAGCCTGAAAACCAAAGAGTTTCAAGATTGATTAAAATCATTTTTTAAAAAAGAAGTTGTCCAATAATTTAATTTATAGGTAGTCGTCGACTTACGACTATGCTATTAGACTGTTTTCTGTGTTCTTTATAATCAGTGTATCACCACTGACTTTATCAGATTTCTCTATGATTTCTTTTTTTATTCTTTTAGAGTTTGTCTTTGTTTTCTTTAATATAGAGATATAAATGCTTATAATATAAAGATAACTTTAAAACGTGTTTCAGAACATTTAAACCGTGAGTTATCGCAGGCGGGTAGCTGATTGCAGATCGTGGTCATAAGGGAGAAGAGTCGTAAGTCCAGGACCATCTATATTAATGTTCACTTATTGTGATCGCTATAATGCATTTTTTTTACCATAACCACTCTGAGAGTTGAGCATATGGATCTTAACACTGTGAAGATAACTACTCCAGAAATGGAGTATATAGATCTCCACATCGTCAAGTCTTATATTGACAATTTTTTTCTAGGTCCAGAACTGTATCATTGGATTTTTTTTAAATTCAGCAGCTGTTGCTAAAGCGCACTCTAATCTCTCAGCTACCGACACATTACAATATGTACTGTATATAATAAGAACAAATGACATGATTATTTAACCTTGAATTGTCAGATTTATCTTATAGACAGGGATAATTTACAGGAATTTATCACGAAGAATGGTGACTCAATCTAAGAGTGAGAGAAGTAATCGGCAGGTGGGATGAAATCCTGAAGATGCCATGTGGTGACTGTATACTTGTAAAATGCCCTATTATAGTATACAAAATTACTAACCAATAATGTAGGTGTAACAAATGTAAGGCACGGATTCTCCATTCCTCCGTAAGCGAAAGATGGTGGCAACACCAATAAATCATAGATTCCCCAGACATAAGGTCCGCACACCTCTTCAGCAGTGGTCAGCATCTTGTCTGTCTCGGAAAACTCCCAAGCGCTCTCCTCAATAATTTCTTTCTCAGCCCAAATAGTTGACCTATCAAAAAAATATTATAGTAAATGATGATTTGACAAATAATTATATAAAATTGGATTGTTGAATGTTCTTAAGTAGAGAGATACAATATTGTTTAAACATAGTACAACTGTTTGGTCCATGGGCTGGATGGGGCAGTTAGCATTGAGGAAGAAACAACATTGGTTGCCGGGTATAAATTTTGCAGAGATTTTGGGTGTCCTGGAGCATTGTTTAAGATGAAAAATGACTTAAATTGTGACCAAATAACTGGAAGAAATTCTTTATCTTTTTCTTTTTGTAGTCTGATGGCTCATGGTTAAAGGTATTGGAATGAAAATTCGCAATATTCACTAACGACCAATATGAATATATGTATTTTATCTTCGTATAGAATCTGAAGAAGAAGAAATGACATTTTTACCTCGGTCCCAGGGTTCTGGCTTCTAATGCTCCAACTGCAATAGCGAGAAGATATGACGGGATTGGAACAGGCTGATTGAAAGAACTCCGCTTTCCACCTGGGCCGTTGACAACATCACCTCGCATGGCACTCATCAGCACAGTAAATTCTTCCGGAGCAGTCACCTCGGCACTGTATGTAAACTTTACAGCAGGAGTGTCCTGGCATGGAACCACAGATCTTGCGTGGATAGCCTATAAATAAAATCAAAATTTATTATTGCTATTTAAACTATCGGAAAAAATCCATTTAGTAGATTATTTTTCTATTACATACGCACTCTAATTTATTATCAAAAGCGGTCAAATCCTGCTATAGCGAATACCAAAATTTCCAATAAAATGAACATATCATGGCTGATCGGAAATAAGGATATACCTATTTTATATTCTTTTGTAACAAAACAAAATGGGTGGTCCCGCGAGTTTCGCTACAATGGGATTTGACTGTATATGACCTAAGTGCACAACATGCACCGGTGAAATTTTAGAATAGAAAAATACTTTTTGTTCAAATTAATGATATTCAGCAAATTCCAGTAGAATAATATAAATAGTAATGGGCTAGGGTCTTTTAGATTCTGACTGTGATCAAATAAGTAGGACTTCGACTTGTCGGTAAGACAATCGTAATATAAATTACCTGACATTGTGAAAACAAATATGGCAGTTGTTTTCCAGCTGTTTGTGGAGCATCCAACCACTGCAATGCACTTGCTTTTGGAGATGTCTGGTATTGAATTAGAACTTCGTAACTAAAAAAATTATTTGTAAAAAATGTTTCAACTAAATTGTATTTAATAGCACAAATTCATCAACAGAATACGTTAGAGATTCAGAATCCACATAAAGAGAGAATAACTATAGCTATAGCAACATCTTTTTCAATGGTGTATATGGACTCCAGACAGGTAACCTCAGAGAATCTATGTAGCGAGCATCACATCTTCTCAGGTGATATCAGCATTCTTCAATTTTGCTAAATACAGACTCTCGCCCTCGACTTTCACACATTTTTAAAAATTCAATTCTTCAAAGATTTTTGTTGATAACGCAAAAATTGTTCGTTTCCATCTCTCTCAGTTTGCATGAAGATTGGAAGACTAGACTAAAGGATGGTTCTAGCACGGTGTTTCAGGCAAGTAATGACTGGCTCGACAAATTTAAAATGAGGTATTCTTTACATAATATTAAATTCATTGGAGAATAGGCTGATGCTGAAAAAGAATTTATTTCCTCGGTGTCCAAAATTATTTCCGGTGCCGCTTAAATGATATTATATGACTGACAATCAAAAATATGAATGAAGCCTATATGCATTTAATTTTTTTTTTTACTATTATGGATGAATGTGACCCCAATGGAGAACCTATATCTTATATAGGTCGATTGAGAAAGACACAATGTTTTGATCAAGAGAAGAAAAAAAGTCTGGTACAACTAACTCTTGACACGTTTATAGATAAAACACCTGAAAGTTTAAACACGCCTCGTTTACTTAATTATATGTTCAAATGATGTTTACTATTTATAATCATGTTTAGTTAATTATGCAATTATATATTAATAAACAAACATTTTAAAATTCTATGTTTGATGTTTTTTTACAAAAAACTTTCGAACATTTAACATTCGCAACACATTTTCAAGAACCAATTATGTGCGAAAATCGAGGGCTGCCTGTATACGCTACAGACAGTATTTATAAATCTCATTAATAGTGATATGAGTTTTCAAACCAAATTCACTGTCGCTAAATTTGTGATAGCGATAATAACCACATCTGTCCCCTAAAATGGATTAAATAAATAAGAGTAATATTTAATCATTGTGAAAATATGATATTAGATGAAACCGCATGATAAAAAGTATTTTTCATTAATAAGATTAAACATATCTATATTGTGTTACATTTCTAAAGAATTTTATTGTTTACTTGGTGATAAGTGACCATATAATTGATTAGATAAAAAAATCAGTGTTTTCCGATTCATATAGCCCATCAAAAATTGTGTTAAATGCGGAAATCTTATTTATGATATTTTATCTCGCCATATAATGTCGTTTTATGTCACAAACGTATTTTTCTAATGCAGCAACTATTAGAAAAAAATCAAAAAGGTCATCAGAGTTTGGAGTGAGGAAAATGAGAAAGCAAGTAATTATTTAATAATTAGTAATTTGTAATAAATAATATGCAAAGATGATATACAAATTGAACTTAAATATTTTATTATCTATAAAATAATCATTCAATGCATTTTTATTAATTTTAATGTTACTTATATGTGGTCAAATATTTTTCTAAGGATTGAGTATAATTTTAATTTATCTCCAATCATGGTATAAATAATACTCCCATACTAAGCAGATAGATTAAATTAAAGGTTTATTAATTGTAAATTATTTATCATGACATGTCATATTTGATTGATGTTTTTTTCGATATAAAGTAGATTTTATTGGACTAGTAAATGGCCTACGTGAAATGTAACAAATTTAGATTACAGTAGAACTTCTATTATCCGGATTTTTAATATTACCCATGTCACCGAAAAGAAAACGTGTTGTGCTGCCTTTAAAATACAATTTGGGTATTATTGATGCTTTGAAAAGAGATGTTTCTGGACATATTTTGTGTAATAAATATGGCATGGGCACCTCAATAGTTTCACATATAAAAAAATAACACCAAAATGTTGTACAGCTTACTGATAGTCTAGCGTAAAGATATTCTGAAGTGTTTCAATGCTTGGACATAGCTATGAAGTGGTTTGAGAGACAGGAATAACGTGACTCAACACCAGTTATATTTCTTAAAAGTATATGTTTATGATTTGGCAGCTTTGAAAACAATAGCTGTCTTTAACTCTTACAGCCCGGTGGTGGATGGTGAGTGACCGCTAGTTTTATTTTATTTTATTTCTCGAAATATACTGATTTCAAAGATGTCATAACAAAATAAAAATATTGATCAATATCAACAGAAATAACTGTTTTGTATTAAATCTAAGACT
Organism: Rhyacophila evoluta; assembly: GCA_022683975.1. Classification (NCBI taxonomy): domain Eukaryota; kingdom Metazoa; phylum Arthropoda; class Insecta; order Trichoptera; family Rhyacophilidae; genus Rhyacophila; species Rhyacophila evoluta. The sequence continues at coordinate 6,834 of JAGVSQ010000722.1, forward strand.
GGCATATCCATCAGTGTATCAAATTTCATTTGTGTGTGTGTAAAGGTAGCGTTTATCACTTATATGAATGATGTCATTACATCTCAGAGGGGAAGAGAGGGAATATTCAAAGTGGTTAGATCAGTCAGTAAAGGATTACAGCCTGGACATTCTATCTCATTTGTTTCTCTTTTATTTTTGCATTTCTTGCATTTATTTTATATTATTTGACTTTTAATACATGAAAAAATGATTTTTATTATTTATTATTATTTAGCAAATTTTGCATAATTTTAATTTAAAAGATATTTTTATACCAGACACTTAGGATCCATCACCTTAGATAATGGTACAGTAATGCAAGTGTTAAACGAAAATCAGTACTTGATTTTTTTAGAAAACAATAATCATCTCTATGTCTGAGAAAATACTAGGATCTACCCAGAGTTTCAACACTGTTAATATAAAAGTAGTAAATACTTTATCTTTTAATATTTTAAAATTGTTCTAAATGTTCTGAAAAACTTTTAAATTAAAAAATAAATCATTTTAATAACAATCCAGCATAAATCAATAGTAACAGCTCATTATTTTAAAACTAATTGACTTGAGATTGATGCATCTTACGTGAACAATTTTCTGCACAATAATAATACTCAAATTAAACACTATATTAAAAGTTATGAGCTGTATAAAATTGATATATTTTATTGGAAGTAATATTTTTTCTTTATAAGCAATATTAAAGTATAATATATAACATAGCTGTCTATGCTTTAATTGCTACTTATATAATCATTTATTGTGTTTAATAAATGTATTATATAAGTGCTTAGTACAAAATCAATTAATAATTTACAGCACATTTCGACATTTTATCAGGTAATCTCAATTTGTAAACATCTATGAGTGAGCCATTATTTAAGTCGTTATGTATTTTACATTTCAGTAAAAGGTTTGCTTTTTAATAACTTCACTAATATACATAGCAACAATATATAAGTAGAGTACAGCCTCGTTATAATTAATCTCGATATAATGGACTTAGGATATAACGGACCAAATATGCGTAAAGAATTGAAAGTGTAATCATGGGAAAATTATTTGACAGCCAAGATCCTCCAAGTCATACTGTATACATACACAAATAACTAAAACCTATCGAAATCTATTTTTGGAACATAATTCTAAAAATTAATGAAACTGCATCGAGAAATGAGACTTCATGCATTGCTATCAATGATTTTTTTTATTTCCTCCTAGTGAAACAAAATCATGAGAAACAAGAGATGATTATTGGCCAAATGCAATAATGTTTTGCTAACTCACTAGAAAAGGGAAGATAAACCAGGATATACATATATATAGAACATTTATGGTTTCCACAATATGAGAATGTATCACAAACATAACAAATTAATTTTCACAAGAAATTATACATCTGTATTTTGCATTTTAATACTCATTGTTCATGCAAATGCACACATGTATATACGTAGATATAGATCGATGTCATGATAATTTCATATGAGAATAATCTTCGATGAAATGATAATAATCAAGAAAAATTAGTATGTAATTAAGAGAAAAAAAACTTGAAATTACCAGAATGGTGAGCACAGTGCTCTATACCAAAAATAAAGGCAAAAAAAATGTTGACTTACCATGAATCATCTGTCTTTGGAAGAGTTATACTCAGCATGGATCCAATTTCTTCAACATGTTCCCCAATTTTAAAATCCAACGGAGTTCCAGAAAGTAGCGAGACATTCAAAATAACTAAATAGCTGATATCTAAGATCTGCAAAACATCAGCGCATTATAATTATTTCACATTTAAATAATAATAATAATGTGTATTTATAATAATTTCGGCATGATAGATTTAAATATAGTTCCGCTTATATTATACATATTGTAATTATACCATTGATAAAGGACAAGGCGTGTTAAGATTGTAGTACCAATTTACTAAGATTCGATGTACAATTGTTTTTTTACAGCTATGTTTATTTATCCACTATGTTCGGATAACACTTATATTCATTATATTGTATTTGATTATCAAGATTATGATAGAAAAATCGTACTTACAAAATCATCAATCGAATCGTCCACCTTTTCTATATTAAGAAGAGCCTTTCCAGCCAAAGTATGATTGTCGAAGTCAACATCGAGTGAAAGATGTAAATTCTTTATAAGATGGTGATCTAAAAATATCGATTCGATACAATCTTATCCAATGAAAAAGTTAACACAGCTTTTACGGTATACACAAATTTGTGCATTTTGGTTAAGGTCAACTTCATATAAGTCATTGTGCCTTCAAAACCTATAAAAAAATCACATATTACTCATGACAAAGCAATACCTCATACACAAGATATTGTATTCTCCTGAGCGATATGAACATAACCGGTTTCAAAGACGCAACAACGATATATTAAAATGCATATTTTGGTGTATTGATACGTGCTACCCGGCTTAAAGTTTTACTTATGTAATTTAGGTATTTTTTAACAAACATGACATAAATAATGTGTTTAGTATAAGGTTTGTGGTGGTAACAGACCATATGAACCATAAAATCACAGCAGCATTTTTCAAGATGATCACTAAAATAAATAAGGATTTTTTTACACTCCTAAAGGAGATACTAGATTTGTATAGATAGATTTCAGATAAATTTGTTGGCCCCTGTCTTGAGAGACTTTGGTTCGAATGGTGTATGCAGGGCTGCGCTGTGCTAATGTCCAGACTGTGCACCGAACAAGGACGCTTGAATATGATGGGCACCTTTTTATGGTAACGATGAAATAAATTAGCCACTATTTTCTGCAATGATATTTGCATAATTAAAACAAGTATACTATACAAATATGGGATAGTGCAAAATACTTGGAAAAGGGCTAGAAAGTAAAAAATATGCATGTTATAAATTGGTGAAAATATGTAAATAGATGGTTTAATAAACTTTTCACTCTCCAATTCACTGTGAATATCCAATAATGGCAAAATTAAGACCAACTGGTGGGGTAGTTCCAAAATGAACTTATTCCACTATGCCAAAATTGAAACGGGAATATTTTGAACAAAGTTTTTTTGTATGAAAGAACCTTAATAAAATGCATTCATTGTTTTAAAACCTTCTGGATTTGAATGCCGCTGCTACGGCGGCATTACAATTTTACGCATTACCCGAATGCCGCCACTGCGGCGGCATTTCTCGTGTAATAGTACTTTTCATTTTGAATCATTAATTTTTAGTCTATTATATGTATTCGTCAATAAAAAAAGTGGATTTGCATCCTTATGTAAATACGATATAGACTGAAAAAGATTTCGTTCACAATGAGTTACAAGTGAAAGTATTTTGTCGCTCACTCTCAGGCCATATAATATTCTGACGAATCTTTCTCTACATAATTATATCGATGTATACGTAAATGCAAGGCATACAGGTAATGCGTTAAATTAACTATTCACAATATATTCTCGTAAAAATCACTTCAAATTTATCTGTCCACTATGTAAATCTGTGTACATACTTTCAAATTTAATTCTGACATTAATTTGATACACATAGGATTTTCCATTATTTCACTATTTCCAATGCGACACATTATTTTTGCGGTGACCTTTAATACAGTTTAATAATTGTTTTTACGATAACGTATTAAGTTGCCGGTTTTCTAAAAATCTTCCGACATTTTAAGATACCGGCAGCTATCGACGAAAATATCAACAATAAAATTAAAAATATATATGTTTACTTAAGTACGAACTTTATACAATTCTATTGAATACTTTTTACCGCGATCGTTTGCTAGCCACTTTACGAATTGAAGAGAAATCTCACTCACTAATTACTCAAAATAGTTTGTTTTCAAAACCAATTTTTCTATTAGATTATCAATAGCTAATATATTTTTAATCCCCATTAATATAATTTATAAATATATTTTTTAAACTACCGGGTAAATTAAAAATATAGTGATTGCTATTCCAGTTTCATTATTTAAATCACCAAAGAAGATAATTCAACAGCAAAATTTTGTACAATAATAAAACAAATCCGACAATTTCGCAAATGGTTAACTTTCTATTGTTACAAACATAGAATATATACACTTCTATGATTTAAAAAAAAATCGAATTCAATTAGAAAATAAAGATCAATCGATATAAACTATATATGTGTATATCTTGTGTAATCAATAATTGATAAAGAAACAATTTGAAATTGGTTTTAAGTTAGGTGCTGAATATAAATAAATAAAGAATATGCTGAGTAATAATCATGTCGCACATTTCAAACATTTATCGATAAGACAGAATTCAAAAAAAATAAGCTCTTTACCAGGTCTCGAATAAGACGTCGGATCCTGAAGACTTAAGTTCTCCATATTGGAGGTAAAGAAATTATTATCACAATTTCTCCGATTAAGCGGCACAGTACTCACTCTTAGAGTGCTTTTAGCCGAATGAAAGTGAAGTAATGAACTGATTACTCTTCCTCTTTTTATCAAATCTTTTTCTAGTGCTGCCAGATATAATATTGAATTCCATACTACCTCTTAATTACGGTTTTTTTACAGAATTACTTTTTTGATTTGTAGAAATAATTTGTTTATTTTGAATTATAAAACTATTTTCTTATCTATGCAATGGGTATTTTAATTGCTCTTAGAAGCCAAATAAATTGATGAGCTACGAAGAAAACCAATAAATTTTGGATGAACGTCACTAAGCGACTAAAATAATAATGGGTTAGAATGACCTTTGATGAGTGTAAATATAACTAAATCAGTGGTCGCCAAAGTAGTTGATATAAAACTATTGAGGTCAATCAATATGGAGATTTTTCTTTATGTTTTTAAAAGATTTATTTTTACCATGTCCTCTCAGAAAATAGTGCATATACTCCACTTTTGAAGTGGAGTATATGGATCTCCGCAATGTGAAGACATGTCTCGACACATTATTTTTCACGAGAATTGTTTCTTAGACAATACTATTCAACCCAATGGGCATTGAATTGTGTATTTTCGGATATTTAAAAATCTGTAAAAAAAAACAGATGTAGAAATCTAACCCACATTCCCTGAATGCAAAATGCACGCGCTAACGGGGAGACGACATAAATATATATATATATATAAAATGAAACCATTTTAAATTGTGTGGGGGTCTGTCGAAAATGTCATGGGGATCGATTGCCAAAGGCAAAGCTTAACGACCCCTGCACTAGATTAAAGCAATGGAGTTGTGCCGTGCATTACAAGAAAAAGGATTTAGAGGGAAGGGGAGATAGACAGTGATACTTTAATTTAATAAATAAATAAATCTTGACACATACCTGACATTCATAAAAATTAGTTATGGTGAATATTGACATTCTTAAGGACACTTTGTTCACTCTTGGAATGAAAATAATTTCTTATAATAATTGTATACTCAAGATTTCATAGGGTTCTAAAACAATTGCCAATTGATTCAGAATGATGGACTCCATTCCCGTAGCTGGATTGAAAGACAACACGTTTTTACTTCTCACAAACTGACTGAATGACGATTTATGTTCAAATAAAACCATCAAATATTTATAGGCTCATATACTCCACACTGAGATAGAAGTAGTTACTCTCCTTGTTATCTGGATATAAAATTTTCTGATTCTGCAAATGGAGTAAAAATGCAATTGATCCTGTTATACTTTAACACATTCACTGCGACATGTATTTATAGCATAGTATATTGACGCCCCAGGGGCGTCTTTAGCAGCGAACGTGTTAATGTTATTAAAATAAAAATACATAAAAGACTTTTTTGTTTTTTAACTATATCTGTTCTTAATATGTATTACTTATGCTGATAAAATTATTTATTTAATTACACATAAGGATTATCAATCGATCACTCAACCCATTGGTTATCAAATCCTGCACTTTTTTATGTAACCGTCAGATTTGAAATTGCGACCTCCAGCACTGAAGTGGATACATTTACTAACTCAGCTACTGAGGCAACTGAGTTTTGTATTCTTAATGAGTTATAACTAAAAAATTACTCATCATATTGTTTGGCATACATTCACGTTTTTGAAACAACTACAATCAAACAATTGATATTGAAAAGTGATTGAAGGGAATAAAGAAGGAGCAAAAAACGTGGCAACCACAGATACACAGAGATCATAGGGAGAGTAATAATTTAGATCAATGGTTCCTATGAACCACCAGGAGTCCTTGTGACCGCTAAGTGGGTCTATGGTAAATTAATTTAGGGGTGCATGGATAACGCTGGGGGGTCCGTAAAAGGTTTAATATAACGTAAAATAATTGTAAAAAAATAGCAATAAATAAATTAATAGCGATTTTTATGGCGTGGGTAAAATATGAGTATAGTTTTGGGTACATAAAATACAAGTATTGATAATCATCACAAGACATGTAGACCATGACTGTCTATCTATATATAGTTACATAATATCATTATACGTGAAAGCTAATAAAAAAGAGAAATCATAACTCCATAAATTAACCTTAGTATTTTTTTTTACATTGATAAGATATAATCTTCTAAAGGCCACCAATTATTTTTATATTGTTATCTAATTTAAAGGGCCGTAGGACAAAAATATTTGGGAAGCACTGATGTGAATAGTTTCTTCCAAAAGAATTTAATGAAAAGAAGCTGTATTTAGCCATGATACTTATTTTATTTACAGAATTACATTCTCGTTTTGAAGCGGAAAGTAATAACTGTAACAAGTAGATCATGAAAACTTGTTGAAGTAGTCTGTAAGCTGCGGTAAAGTTAGCAAATGATTTATTCATTGCATTTAATTTAGGGAAACACTGAGAGCCATGAGTATCTGACTACAAGGCTTAAATGACTGAAAAAGAAAAACTGACCAGAACTGGTTAAAAGGATTAGTTGAATCAGAAATTTTAAACATTTTGTTTCGCTTATATCTTTCTTCCATGATTTTTTTTTGCTAAAAACTATATTTCCATATTTTTTGTATAAATTTTATTGATGTGTAAGATTTTATTTCATCTCTTTTTGATTATTTATTATGTTGTATGATAAACTAATATTTTGCAATACTCACAATTTATAAAATCAATAAGTTTTTAGAGAAAGTGTAGAATAATCCAAGAATTTTAATATATGTAGGATTGTAAACTTATACTTTGTTCAAGTATGCAAAAGACATGAGTAAGAAAGAACAATTTTATTGAAACCAATGATACAAATATAGCATTACTATTGTAAAAACTTTGAAATTTCACTTAATTAATCTTTTCTTAGTGCAAACATTTCTTCGTTGACACCATCTTTAGTGATAACATTGATGAAAATACTGTCTCCTGTGTAAATATCTCTCTCGGCAGCCGATATAAACACGTCCTTAAGAATACTCAGAGCCTTTTCTTTAGGAATAGGCGCTGCGGTTACGCCTTGCATATTTTTCAATCCAATTTGGTTATCCAGAAGCGGCTGCAACAAAGCGCCTGCAGATCCACCAGCCCGGTACTTTGACATTTCACAATGCCCGATAGGATCGTAACTGTACACACAACCTTTGCCTTCGTTGTCTAATCCGGCCAAGACATTCGATACGTAGTATGGGAAGAATCTCTTGTAGTAAAGCATTGTAGATAACATTTGGGCAACTGCTGGAGTAGCCATGGGCTTGTGGTGTTCGAGAAGATACATTTGCATACGAGCCTGCAATAACCTCGTCAAGGTGAGAGTATCACACCAGCATCCTGTCGCGGCCAGTACAGTGACTTCAGAGAGTTTGAACAGCTTCTTCTGTTCGCGTGTGTAGATTGAAAACCCTGTGCTCAGTCGTGTATCAGCCCCGACGACTACATAGTCATCACCGGCAATAGCTACTACACTACCACCGTTGTCGGCGTACGGGCTAAAGCCTACCGTTTTAGCTCCTTGGACGCGATAATCAGCCAAAGAATCGGTGGCGCTGAGCATTTTGAATAATTTATAACTACAATTCAATAAATCCGTAATAAATGCAAACGCGGGCGACCACCGTAACTATACGACTATGACAATTAGTTTTCGAGTTTTTGAAACAACTATACAGGCTAAATAATATGGACATTGAAAAACCTAGCCATGCTATCATATATTTTTTGAAAAATTAAGGATACTTGAAAAGTTCCTTAATTATTTTTAGTCACTTATACATTATGAATAGCATATAAATTTGCATACAAGTATAAAGTAAATTTAATTAATTGAACATATGCATTGTTAAAATACAATTGACTTAATATAATATTATTTTTTTGCTTAGTAATTGACATTAATGAAAATATAAAATGTTAATAAATACAATTATTGAATTAAAACAATGAAACTGTTGCCTCCAATTTTTTGAGAATTATTGATGGCTTTAGTCGTCATCATAATTATCAACTTGTAAACAATGGTTTGTAAATTTTAAAAAGAACTTTTATTATTTGAGGCGCATAATATTTCCCAATTGAACTCATCTCACTGCGCCAAAATTTTAATGAGAAAATTCTGAACAGAATAATTTCTTATGACAAAAATGCAAATCAGTGAGAAAAATCAATTGAAAAACATCGAAAACAAAAATAAGCAATAAAAAAAATTCTTATATGATTATGTTATACAAAAATACTTAAATGTTTTGCCTAAAATTTTGGGAAACGGAATACTTGAGTTCACTTTGCCAATCATTTTTCATTTATATTAAATTAACAATAAAATTAATTTATTATAGCAGTTACGTATGTTTTTAATATGTCTACAGTTGTAAAGTAATAATTTAGTGAATGTTTTATTTACTATACACATTATAAAAACGTAAATGCAGCTCAAAATATATAGGTAGGTACCTATATATTTAAATTAAATATAAATAAATTTTATGTGGGTATTATTTTGAATTTCTTAAAACCATAGACATATCGTACCCTTGGAAGCAATTCGAATCTTGAATAAAACCTTATAAAAAAAGCTGCATAGTTGGTAGCACTTTAAGTGCTACGTAGTATGATTGCAGCTAAAATGTTGTCTGTGGCAAAGCTACGCTCACCCGTACTAATCGAAGTCGAGGACTTTGTTCGGCGGAATACAAAACTTGGGATTAGATGTTAACTCGGTCCACTCGTTTTTTTTTTGTTTGCTGAATTACCGATAAATTTTTCGGTTTTTTTTTTAATTTGTGAGTGACAATTAAATATGTTTTGTTATATTTTCCAACGCGAAATGGACTCGCTCTCCATTAGGCGTGGCAGATTTCGATAATCGTAGTGACGCCATTGTGTTTTTTCAGACTGCCGTTCGGAGTGAAACAACTTAATGATCGGATTACCGCGAAGCGACAGGGACCGAATCACAGTGAAGATACGCAACATGAAGAGGAGCTCATCTAGGGATAGCCTCCCGCGGGCTAAGCGGACCAGGAGCAGCGCGGGCCGTTACGATGACAGTTCGGATGAGAGAATAACTCCAGAACGCATCAGGCGGAGGGTTCGCTCTCCGAGCCCCCGCGGCAGGTACATCTCTCCTCACAGAGAGGAGTATCTTAGGCCGAGGGAGATCCGTGAAGTGCCGGAAAGATACTCATACAAAGTTCTGTGCGTCAGCGCTCTTCACCCGAAGGCCTCCGACGAGGTCATCAAAGACACTCTCTACAGGGAATACAAGAAATACGGAGACCTGAGTGTGAAAGTTTCCCACGAATTAGATGAGCGAGTCGCCTATGTTTGTTTCCGGAGTTCTGAAGACGCTCGTGACGCGAAGCATGGAAAGCCACGCGTCATTCTCTACGACAAGGCAGCCATGGTAGATCCTGTCTATGAGACGGCAAGGGTCGAGCCGTACAGGAGCCGACCGCGCAGCGTCACTCCTCCAGAGTATGATCGGCCTTATGCCTATGCTTGGTCTCCTGTTCCGGAGAGGAGGCGCCCGCCTCCTGAGCATGCTGATCGCGCTTATGGCGTTCCGCCCTCTGTCCCGCATCATCGCGAATTCCGCCCACCAATGCACCATGAATACCCGGTTGCTGGTCCTCACGGTTTGCCGGTCCACCACCGGCCTCCATTGCATCACCCAGTTCATCCCCATCCACACCCGCACTATGCGCCACGCCCGTACATGCCTCGCCCTCATCATCCACCCTTTGAGAAGGTTGAAAACAAAAAAGACAAATTTCCCAACTATCTCCACCATGTCCAACCTGAAGATGATCCTCTTGCCACAAGAACTCTTTTCGCTGGCAACTTGGAGATCAACATCTCAGATGAAGAGCTCCGTCGAATATTCGGGAGGTACGGAATTGTAGAAGATATTGACATCAAACGGCCCCCGCCAGGCACAGGTAATGCCTTTGCTTTCGTTCGTTACCAAACTCTTGACATGGCGCACCGGGCTAAGGTGGAGTTGTCTGGTCAATATATTGGGAAATTCCAGTGCAAGATTGGCTATGGTAAAGCAACACCAACAACTCGTGTGTGGGTCGGTGGCCTTGGCCCCTGGACATCTGTACCTCAGCTAGAAAGAGAGTTTGACCGTTTCGGTGCCATCAAGAAGATTGAGTATGCAAAGGGTGATGGTGACGGTTACATACTTTATGACTCCATAGATGCTGCCCAGGCTGCTGTCAAAGAAATGCGTGGCTTTCCCCTTGGTGGCGCTGAGAGAAGACTTAGAATAGACTTCGCTGATGCCGGTCCTGGTGGTGGCGCCTACCGTCCTAAACCTGGCTACCCAACCACTGGTGATGCATCTGAGTATCGGGATGGATATGAGGGAGCTTGGGACGAGGCTGGCTATGCAAGTGGTGCCCCTGGATACCGTGGCCGCGGCGGCCACCGGGGCAGAGGAAGGGGCGCGACCCGAGGAGGACATGCCGCCGGTGACCGCTTCCGGCCTGAAGAAGAGTGGCGTCGCGATGAATATGGGCGTGGCAGTGCCTCACGCTCACCGCGTTCCCCTCGCTCACCGCGACACCGCTCTGCCGACAGCGACTCCGACGGCTCCCCCCGCCGGGTCGGAGCTCTCGCCTCCGCCCGCACGCTACCTGAGGTGGCGCGTAAGGCGGCCGCCGCCTGGAATGGCGCTCTTATTCTCAAAAACTCACTTTTCCCTGCCAGATTCCATCTGACTGACGGCGACACCGAAATGGTTGATGGCCTTATGAAAGATGAGGATGGCGAGCGAAGGCTGCGCATCACACAGCGCTTGCGGCTCGACCAGCCCAAACTGGATGATGTACAAAAACGCATATCCACGTGTAGCTCACACACAATATTCCTCGCATTAGCCGGCTCCGCCTCCTCGGCTTCCGCTTCCACTGACGATGCCGCTGTGCAGACTCGGCCCCTTCGAAATCTTGTGTCTTACCTCAAACAAAAGGAGGCTGCCGGAGTTATTTCACTTCTCAACAAAGAAACTGAAGCGACAGGGGTCCTCTACTCTTTTCCACCCTGCGAATTTTCCGCTGATCTTCTCAAGAGAACCTGCCATAATTTGGCAGAAGAGAGCCTCAAGGAGGATCATCTGGTCATTGTGGTTGTGCGCGGTGGCGCATCTTAATCATAGAGCAAGTTTACAATTTTTTATGATGAATTATGAAATAACTCATAGAATAACTTGCCGGGGAAGAAACCTGGCCGGCTGAGGCAGCTAAACAGGCTTCAGGTATCTGACGATGTCTAAATATTATACTGAATTCCTATCAGAATAATAAAACACAGATTCGAAAGGTCACTACGGAAAGTAAACCTACAAAATACTGTATTTTTCTATATCGAAGAAATCTGTTTTCTTCTCGGTCTTTTAAGGTAATGGTGGAATATGGCTATGTCTGTATATTAGTATTTAGGCTGAAGTTGCGCTTAGATTTATCCATAGTGTTAAGTGGAAAGAACACATGATAAGTTGCTATAAATGTAGCGGTGTAGTGACAGAACTGTTCAAGTGACTGTTGAAATTGTGTGGACACGGAACTTATGAAATAATTATAATAATAATAATATCATTGTTTTAGAAGCATTTTACATTTAAAAAAAGTTCAATACATTGTTTGTGCATAATGATATTGATAAGGTTTTATTGTGTATTCAGGTGAAGCAATTTTAACCAACTTTTCGCTTTGATTGTTGTTCATGTGTCAAATAGTTTAATTTTGATTTATGGTAGTAATAGTCGGTGACCAGTTCAGTGTGATGGCATGTTTTTGATGATGTATTGTGAAGAAATCACTTAATCTAGATGCACTGTGTCACGGTCCGCAGGTGAGGTGTAGTGTTAGTGTTGATAGTGTCACTAAATAGAGTAATATTGTATTCACCATCAACATGTGTTATTATTTTAAATGTCCCGCGAGTGTCAGACCCGGCATCAATCCTATCCCCCGCTAAGACGACACGGATGAAATTGTTGCAATTCAGAAAATGGTGATTCAAGCGGGCCAGTGTTTAATATCACTGATATTTCACTTCTCATTTTGATTACATGTAAAATTTGAGTGTGGTCTGATGTGCTGTGATAAAATTGTTCGCTCAAAGAATGGAACCTGCATCTTCGATGTACAGCTTCCAGATTAGGCCGTTAGTTGTGAACTAACTAAAAAAAATCTGTGATGCAAAGTTTTCACTGAAGTCGTTTGTTCGAGTATCGTGATGTTTGCAAAATTGTGATTAAAGGTTTTTTATATTGAAGTTATTACGTAATAGTTTCTTTTAATATCGTGGACTCGCAAACTAGCTTGTAGCGGAAGTTTTCCTTTCAAAATTATCAACTTGAGTAGTGTGGATCTGCAAGAAGATCCTGTGATAAAAGGTCTTCGGCAGACCAAAGTTTTTTTTTAACAAAATTCGTGACAATTTTTAATCCAAGTTAGTTTTTCATTCAATATCGTGATATTAAAACTGACTGAAAACCTGTGATTGAAGGTTTTCTATTAGTATAAGTTTTCACTAATGAATATTTCATTCATATACCGTGGAGTTTTAAACGTTACATCCGTGATGAGTTTAATTTTAATTAAGCATTATTGCTATTAGAAACTGTGATCAAACAGCTCTGAACTGAGTGAGGAATTTTACTAGTTTTCCCGAAGCTAATAGCATGCTGAAATATAGTGGGGATGTAATAATAATCCATGATTAAATTTTCTTTTGTGAGTCTTGACTTTGTATCTCGTGAAGTTATCAGAGCTTGTGATAAGGTTTCCAAGTAAAAAATTAATTGATTCAAATTCTGTGAAGTTACAAATCAACCAAGAAGCTGTGATGTTTATCTTAATATAACAGTTTAATTGCACACCATAGTTGCGAAAATATTTTTTTTTTTTAAAAAAACATTGAATGTGTCATGAGAATTCCATGAAGTTTAGTTTTTTCATACGTATATCGGGATGGGAACAAAACTTGGTGAATTTTGTGATGGTTTGTGTTTTTTGAATGTAAAAATTCTTTTTATATTTGTTTAAAAATACAGCAATCATTTATACTTGATTGGGTGCAGTATAATCAGTCAAAAGTGTAAAATGTGGTAAGTGGAGAGTCGGCAGAATTTACGGTGTCCAGTTGGTGCAGCAGTTTAACTGAATATTTGCGGTATGTAAGTATGACGAGTGGTATTTCTAAAGGCCACATAATAAAACTAATAATTCATATCAGTTTTAATAACAACTCACATGTTTTTTGTGGATCTAACTAATGTTTTAATACTGTTGGAAAAGCTAAAAGTTCATGATTTTGGGTATCTTATTTAAAACTGACAATATGAAAGGATGAGAAGCAAAGGTAGCTTTCTTGAAAAAAAATTCTTTAATCTATAAATACGGCATTTCAAAGCTAAAAATTATGCAGCTTGTGGGTTAATATTTCAGTAGAAAAATCATATTTATTTCATAGAAAATCGTTCACAATTTACTTCAGGAGCAAACCCACCTTCACATTTGATGTTTCCTCCCATACAAAGTCACGTGGCAAAATGTTCAGAGGCAATCACTGCTTTCTTTACAGTTGTCATTTGCGAAATCAAACTTCTTGATATGTGTGAGAAGCAAATGGGGTCTTCTTGTAATTTAATATTACATTTTATTAATGGAATCAAATTAATGACTTCTAAAAATTTAATTGTCTATAAACTACAATAATCTATTGCAGGGCTTCGGAATCTTTTGTTTTTCATGGCACACTTGACGTTTTTTCCAAAATTTTGTGTTACAAGAAAAAAAGTAAGAAATACCACCGCTGCGGCGGTATTTCTCATGTTTTTGTAATATTGGAGAAATATGCCACGGCACACTAAGCATCCTCTCACAGCATAGCGGTTGCAGAGCACTGATCTACTGTGAAGTATAACACATAAGTTAAATTAATTTGGCTTTTTTACCAAAACCTCATCCATGTCAGAAAGCTGTCTTTTCCTTCTGACCTCATATAAAAATAGTTATGTTTGGGTTAGGAGGAATCAATTCATATATCAGTTTTACATATGAATGCACTTATTCATTACCATGACATTCTGAAATGAAGTGTTCCCTGCATAAATCAAAGTAGATTATTTACAAAAGTGATAGATGTCCTATGAAATAATTGGGTGCAAGCTGTGTTTTAGAGTCCATGCTACTAAAGTCAGAATATGAGGCTGATACATTTTTCAACACAGAAAACCCTATCATATTTCATTGCGCATCACTATTTTTTAGGTTTTTTTAAAGAATAGCTAATTTTGAGTTCTGAAGAAAGGAAGTCAGTTTTTAAAAAAATTCACTACATTTTAGGAAACCAAAGTCGTCAGCTCATTAAGTCATTCCATACGGATCATTCATGTTTGTAATAGTGATATGTTTTTGCTATTCCATGTTGAAGCAAGCCCCATTTTTGGCATGGGCTTGAATCCCATAGTTATCAAAATTCATATTACCGTATTTCCCTGAATATGAGAACATTATTATTATATTAATTGTAGACGAGAATTATATTAATTTTGCATCCAGAAAACACTACGGCTTATTTTTAGTATAGGGCTTACATGTTTGTGGGAAAAAATTTGATGAAATCCATGTTGAAGAGATGGTTTTTAGTCGAGACACTCAACAAAGGACTTGAATCCAAGTGCTCGTTCCATCACTTCAGCATCCTCCAGCTGGAACAGTGTTGTCGATCTTAGAGAGAACTCGTATCATATTTTTAACTAGATCTTATTTTGGGGTAGGTCTTATATTAAAATCATGGCAGGGGTTATTTTCGGGGAAATACGGTATGTATATTTTTATCCAGAGCATGAGTCTACAGATAGTAATGAATGACCAGCCACTTTAAAATAAACCTTAAGATTATTTGAGTTGCCAAGTTGCAAAAAACATTCTGAATTCATAACCAGCGGTAAAGGTAATGTTTAGCAGTTAAAATTAAGTAAGTTAAACATAATTTCGAATGTTAAATGTTACTTTTACTGTTGATCATGAGTCCAGAGTGGTTTCTGCAACTCGGTGACTAATTTCCACACTAGGCCCCTATATTCCATTATGCGCCTAATTATGCAATATGTTAACAAGATAGATTGATTGACATGAAAAACCTAAGGTTGATTGCTCTTGTGAAGATGAGTAGATATTATTTTCATTCTGTACTCATTTAAAAAAAAAAAAAAAAAAAAATATTGATTTCCTTACATAAACATTCCACTTAGAAGAGCTTTGAACATTAGGTTTAAAGGTTAAGAAATAGAGTTTGGGTTCAGTGAAAGTTTGAGTAATTGCCTTGTATTACTGATTTTATCATTGATTCCCAATATGTTAATATGGAAATCAAGTAACAATATTTCTACATCTGCAAATTTCATCAAAACAGCACCAAAAAAAAATCTTAAATGTAATTCACAACAATGTGTCGTTTGTCGCAACAGTAAGAAATGCTAATACATCTACATCTAGTTTTTTGAGATTGTTTTTAATGCAAAAAACAAATACAACTGGAATGTTAAAAATAGTACATTTTTATTTATCAAACATAAATGATAACATTTCTCACTGATACTATAGAATTTTGACATACGATACAGCAGCCATAGGGCTAAAATTGCTCTACAACTAAGTTTACGAGTAATAGTAATATCAAAGATTTTTAGCAGTCACATCTGTGAGGCATCTTTTTTTGGCAAATTAAAAATAATTTTCCTTGCAGCTATAGAGAACAGATTTGATAGGTATAATTGTATCTACTCTTGGTAGACAAAATATTTTTTAAGGTACATTGTCGAGAGACGACAGACAACTGGACTTCGAGGAAATGGCAGTGTGAGAAGATGACAATCGAAGAGGCTCTGCAATCAACAACCACATACTCAAACGAATATCAAATATTTCATTCTCACAAATGAATCGGTTTTGTAATGAAGTCAACTTATTAAGAATAAATAATAGAAATTACCATACGCAAGTGTATGTGCATATTTTTATACTATGTATGAAAGTGGAGCATATGGATCTTCGTAGTACGATATCATGTTGGACTGTTTTAATGAGGATTGAGTATCAACCCATCAGATACACATGTCCTGCAGTTTTGAAATTCTCATCTGTGATATATGATCCTGGTTTACTTTTGTGCGTAGTAACGTTTGATATAACAATAAATCTATATGTACACATCTATATATTTCTATATAGTAATTTAAAGCTGCTACATGAAATAAACATTTATTCTGCGTAAAATAAATTGATTTATTATTCACAGTAAAAGGATATTGTAAAATATTTTATTTCGTATATAATAAATATAAAATGTTTATATGAGGATTATGTTTTTCGAATTGAATCTCCAAGTTTCATGTTAAGAATTAATAGTATAATGTAAATATTGTAATTCTGCAGGTTTGGTTACAACTTGTAAAATTATGACTGTCGGTTAATACATTCTAAAGAAATTTGATTAATTGATAATATATACAATACAAAAAATGATGTTTGCTCTCTTCTCGCCTGGGAGAAAAGGATAGCTAGTAAATTCATAATGTATTAAATAAAGGGAAAAGGTTGAGCCATTAAATGAACAATCAATTTCCGTCAAAAAATTAATCAAAGCAAATCCTTCACAATATTGGGATTCATATAATCTATTTCTGGATATCATCTTTATAATGTTGAAATCCATGTGCTTCACTGTTTGCAGCGGACATGATAAAAAAAAAACCAACGCACCTTGAAAATGTGTCTACAGGTTTTCTTATATTTTGGCTTCATTTAATAAAATCAGTGTTTAACATTTAAGATTCAAACGTTTGTGTGATTGTGAGAATGATATTGAATTTTTATCTTAGTGCTTAAGTCGAGTTCAACATTAATTAATATTGAAGTGCCTGATAGCTGACAACCAACTGTGGATTGAAAGTGGGTAATGTAAAAAAAGAAGTAATCAATAAACCTGATTTTAATTTCAAAATTGTTTTATTTTAAAAAGAAAATTAATTCAAATTAACTATTGTGATTGAGTAACTAGTACCAAGCTGAACTGTGAGGAAAGGTCTTAAATTATCACACCACACCAAATAACATATTATAATGCCCATGAAGTTTTACACATTTTCACGCTACTGTGACTTCAATCAGAATTATTTGTCCCTTAAAACAAAAATACTTCTCTACCATTGGCTCACCTTGTCCTTGTTAATAATACTTTTTTGAAGTCACATTAAAAAAATGTTTAAATTGCAATACTCTTGATTTGCCAGAGTGGTTGACAAATTATTCCATGGATAATCTGAAACGTATCAATGTAGATCACTTAAAATTAATGTAGTAATAATGTTAAGTAATGATACTAACTATACCTGTTATATTTACATGTTGGGAATGTGAAAATCGTGGAAAGGAAAAAGGACGTAACCCTCAATTTAAAAAAATTACTTTATCGATAATCAGAATGTATACAACTTAACACATGTTCTATCAAAGGGATTTTAGCTGAAAATGCCAAATAAGTTTCTAAATTTAGTTTTTAAGTTTGAAAAAAGAGTTGCCTGTGAAATTTACGACCAGGCAAAAGGTCTTCTATCTAATAAATTTTACTGTTTTTTTTTTAAATAAATTATTAAATATAACATATTGATTAAATAAAACACCAGTTTTAGTGTTCTTGCACTTCAAGGTTTTTTGTAATTGTAATTTTTTGACTTTGGCTCAAAATCATTAACTAAATCTTTTTGTATCTCTTATAAAATTTGTTATGTCGGTTTCATTCTTTTTCCTTTCCCCAGTCAATATAAATATATTTGTCATGGGTAATCCTACCCTAAAAATCAAGGGTCAGTTTTGTATCCACAATATCTGCCATCCTCAAACAAGACATAAGAGACAAGACTTAAACAACGCTAAAATGTGATAGAAACTATTCAAATACATTTTTAAATCCATAATGTGTCATTTAAAGGTAGAAGTAATTTGAATTGACGTGTTTCAATGTCTCCAATCCTATTTTCTTCAGAGTTGAAAATGTCACCTAGAAATGATTACTTCACTGTGCAGTAAATTCAGGTTTTATTGTAATAAAGGATGACAAATTGCGGCAATAAAATTTATTATCAAGAATCAAGTAAAAATGTGCAGGACTAGCCTTAATACAGACATGCAAATGTTACAGGGTGCGTGGTACACATTGTAGTAGTTGTCCGCCATACTGTATTATAAATGACTTAATTGGATACACAGGTACTGATGTTTCCTTACACTAGAACATTCCCTTAACTAAAATATCCACATAATATTGTAGTCATAAAATAAAATCCTCTATGGGACATATCTTCATTCAAACAAATAAATTTCTCATAAAAGCTGCCTTGCAAAAAACTGATTTACCCCACAGGACCAAATAAACTCACATTATTCAATGATAATTTATTATAAATATTTAATTTTAACAGCTTCATTTGATGCCATTGATGAACCAATATATATTTTTATTTTTCTACACCTTTGCATTACTTTCATTACTTTGATCAAACAAGCAAAAATGATAGGGAAGCACAATTATACAAAATATTAAATGCTATATTTAAAAACATTCAATGCTGTCGTAAACCGATATCCTTTTTTTTTCACATTGAGCTTCCATAAAAATACAAATTGTCAATCTTTTTTAAATCATAAATTTTACAGAAATTATTGACTTAATTGAATATAATCTCATTTACATTTTAAAAAATCATAATAAATATGATGGACTGGTAACCAATTTACTGCTCAACCACAAAAGGTAGGAAAAGATTTGATTGGAACAAGTAGTATGGTAAGGTATCTAATATCATTTAGAAAGGATTCCAGTTTAAGAAGCACAGTCGATCCTCGATTATCCACATTGATTGGAGATGAGAATAGTGCAGATAATAATAAAAAAACAAAATTATAGTCAAAGGAAGAAAGAAAAATATACATATCTACATGTGAATATTTTGATTAATTTTCTGAATAACACGTGACGTTGATATTTTTGTATAGCATCAGCATTATAGGTAAACTCTTGATCGTATACTTCTTCTACAGACACTTTTAACATGTCTATAAAAGTGTTTGCTGAAGGTATATTGGCAGAAAACTTTTGTTACTCGCACTTGTCAAAAATTTTGCGATTAAAAATTTACATATTTGAGAGATGTTGATGATTGAAAAAATATATTAAATCCAATTCGGTTAATTGAGGTTCTACTGTACATAATGATTTTATTCTAAATGCATCAATGCGTTTATGAGCCGCTGGCCACTTCGAGGTCGCAGGGTACAATTCCCTTATAGCTGCATAAAAAGTCAACAGCATATGTTGATGCAGTACATGGACGTTTAATAGAATTTAACAGCTGATCCTCATGAAAAAAATTGTTAGTGTAAATCTTCATGCAGTTTAGACCCATATGCTCTATTCGCTTATAAGCAAAGTTGGTAAAATAAAAAAATACTATAATAATAAAGGCACACTTCACACAATGATTAATCAATATGTAAACTTTATAAAACAATATGTAATTTAAAAAAAATAGTTAACATTTTCATACATATATAATATAAAACTTATCGATAATTATCAAACAAGCCAAGTCTTATTGTGTTACATACCTAAAATAAAATTACAGCTTAATAAATATAGTAATATTGTTCAATGCAACAGAATAAAAATTCATGACAAGGGATTTAAACACAAAAAAAATATCAATATCCCACATTTATATCTGTTTGTGAAGACACATTAAAATGGCATTGGTGCTTCACTCGAAGATCAGGAATATATCAAAGGAATACACACTGAAAGTATTTATGATATATTTCATGGTAGTTTTTTCTTTTTAGAAAAATCAATGTATTAAATTAGAAAAATATTATTGTCTGTGTTATAATAGACAAACTAAATCACACTGCGAGCAAATGTGTAACAATAATGTTCAATCTGCATGTGTTCACACATAACGCATGCACAAAGTGAAAATTTTATAGAACTCTATGATGAGGTTGTGATGCAATGTAGTTTGTCTATTCTGCAACTGAGACTTAAAGCAAATAATTGAGAAATTTCTATTGATATGACGAAATACGTGTGACTTCTAACATTACATTTAAAATTAAATTTTCTTTAAGTACACAAATGTCAAAGATTATATAAATATATTTAATATAATTAATTTGGACATTCAAGATATGGTTAATTTGCATTGTTTGTGCAGAAATATTGCCAGAGTTAAATATTGAGCTGAAATTAATTATTGTAATACAATATATTACACTTAAAGGCACACATTACGGTAACTTGTCCCTTATCTCAATTTAGGGACTGTCCCTAATATGTGAAATTTTATGTTGTAATGCTTAAAACAAGATACTTAAAAGTAATACAGCGGTTAAGAGACTCATCAAAATACGCTGAAGTTTGATAAACCTACTTTTTCATTTAGAATTAGTTATATCTTGGTTCAACTTAACACATATCTAATTATTTGTCTGTAAGATGCACATTAAGATAATATTAACAGCAACACAATAATATTACACTATTTGAAGTCATTATGACAAAAATGATTAACTTGCCATTCAATTTTTGATAAATTTACACTTAAAATATGCAGAACCCAAAAACAGGAAGCATAGATTTGAGTATAAGTACAAAAATGCTAATTAAAAATATTCTTTTCTGCCTTAAATATATTAACAACAATTTTAACTGATCATGATCAAATGACAACTTATTAGATGACCTGTAGTGAATTCATTCTCAATTAGTGTTTATTTCAATTTTCGAATTATTTGTTGATAAATTAATATGGTTATTTCTCATAAAAAGACGAAGAAACATGTCAACAAAGGTTAACACTGAATTGTACAATATTATGTTGTCACGATGTAATTTTATTTTTGAGAGTAAACTTTAAAAAAATTAAAAGATTTCACATCCAAGACTAGTTAGTTAAACATTTTAAAAAAAACCCCCCGTGGGTGATATTAGAAAGCATTTATTAATCACCCTAAAGTACGTAAGCAACTTCAACTTCATGTGGAGCACATACATATATAAAACAAGACATGTGTGTTTTATAACTTGAAGCTGAACGTAGCCGAAATGTATAAAAAATATGCACATCGCTGCAACAGAAGGTTACTGAGACGCACAAATTTGTGCACACCGTAGACAACGAGTTAAGATGTCCGGACAGTGAATAATTATATTTGTTTGACTGTGAACTATTTTCATGATCAAAAAACTTAATTTTTTTGGTTATACACATAAATATCAAAGAACAGCATACAGCTTACAGTAGTGAAAAATACAATATGGCAATAGATAAAATGTTATGGCATTTTACAAGATGATATTCATTCATTCACTCGTATGGTGGCAAGTTGTTAATGACAAGTCATTTCTTAGGGAAACGCAGAAATATATTGTGAGTAAGTATAAAAGAAAACATTAATTTATTTAATAATAATTATGATAACAAATTATTATTTTTCACACATAAAGCAAATGATTTTTTCAGTTTCTTAGCAAATAAGCCACACTAGTAATAGTTAGATGTGGAGATTAGATACCTTCACTTAAATAATAATAAACTTAATACAATACTCAGATCTATACAGATATTTTTTGACTACCCAAATACTAAACATATTCTGTGGACATTTGATTTCCAGGCCAAATAAAAATATCAAATTATTAAAAATTAACAATTACAACCCACTGAAATGAATCACCCGTAAAAATATAATAATGGATTACTTAGCATTTCTCATTATAACTACAATGAACAATTTCACATATAAAAAATATCTT
The DNA here is from genome assembly GCA_022683975.1 of Rhyacophila evoluta. Taxonomy (NCBI): domain Eukaryota; kingdom Metazoa; phylum Arthropoda; class Insecta; order Trichoptera; family Rhyacophilidae; genus Rhyacophila; species Rhyacophila evoluta. Next base: position 29,144 of record JAGVSQ010000722.1, read on the forward strand.
TCCTATCACTAGAAATTAATTGATGTGTGAAAACAATGATTAGGACATTCATTTTTTTCATCATGATTAACCTGCCGTCCAGTTGACTTTACCTAGGTCAATCTAAAATCTACTGTATTTGACCGTAAAAATAACAACTCGATCATTTTTCTTTTGATCCATTTAAAAAATAATTTAATATCTTTTAATATATTTAAATTTTATGTAACAATATACGTATTTGTTAAATTCGGAAAAATACTCCTTCAATAATTGCATCAGTTATTGATAACTTTTATTGTTATACTCGTTTTTCTACTTGACTATAAAACAACTCTGATATAAATCAAAATTTAATAACCAAAATCTAGTTTAATATATCTAAATCCCACAATTAAAATAAAATACCAGGCAGTCTTTTAAAATAAGCAATATTTTATATTTGTAATCATAGATGTATTGGCGAGGAGAAATCGGATGGAATTCTGTTTTGTAAAATATATAAAATTTCTGTCTTGGTATATTTTTTTACTATTGACGAGGTGGATAAGAAAGGGACATATGTGGTTAGTTACGTTAGTTTTATGAGTATCTAAGCTGGATTCACTTTCAATCATCCTACCTGGAGAATAAAGACATCTCGTTATCATTTTTTTATTTATAAAATAATGTCATGTTAATGTGTAGACATTACGGCCACTACGAAGGAATCTAAAATCTATATCACCATATAACTCATCAATTTATTTATGTTCCCTTTCTATCCAGTTCCTGAATTAATATTATATTTAACATTTCATATCAAATTGTTTTTTATTTATAATTCAATATGCAAAATATAGTTCATTGTTAATTTTCTTGTGCGAAATAAATTATCATAACAGAAAAACTTGAAGGATGTCTTAATTCTCCTTACAGCCATTTTTCACTTGTGCTAAATTTACTTTTTTCACATTATGACTTTCTCAGACTTAATAAAAACTAAATTATTATAGTCCGTAAATATAAAAATAGTTAAACCAGATTACTCTAGAACTATCTTATTAATGATCATAAAAAATAACATAACATCGGATTATGATTTTATATTAAACATGTAATTAAATAAGATTATGCCACCATTTTAGGACTGAATACGGTAATAGTTTGTAACACACCATCCACTCCATATGTATATAAAATAAACAACTTTACTTCATTTATTTTGACATCTTGAGCAATTACCGATAAGTTCATTAATCGGGACATAACAAATATATATTCAACGTAAAGCCTTTAGTCATGGTCGAAGTTTTAAATATATTTATTAGACTATAAAGTGGTAGATGTATTACAAACATATACCCGCAATTCTTAATATTATATTGAATTAAATCAACATATAATTGTGATCATATTATAACTACTCGTTGAATTGCGCTTAAAAAATATTAGAAGCTAACAATAAGTCATATAATTAAAAATATCTAAATATAAGTAAATGTAGCATTGATAAAATATATTATAAATTTCTAGCAATCAGATTTCAAGTATAAATTTACACATTCTATTCGCCTATTGTTTCACTTACATTTAAGAATTAATAAAAAAGTTTTGATTGAAAATATTATTACTTTGATGGTATGGATGACTAGATATTATTCATAGGTTGGTTAAAATTATATCAAATTAAAAATCTACTGTAGATTTAAAAAATCAAGAGAATAAGATTGCAACATAAGAAATACTAATGAATCATAAATGGGACTGAGTAAAAAAAAAAACTAATAAAAGCTTTAATAATTGTATCAACATTTACTAGATAACAGAAAGGTTAGGATAATATTAAAAAGCTTTACATGAGAAAATTGGGCTAAGGTTATTCAATCAATGTTTATTTATAGTAAAAATTATCGGTTTGATTGTTTTTGTATTCATTCTCACATTTCCCTTATTTTAATTTTTTTACATGCCAGATCGTTTTTGCTAATTTTATACAGAAATGGGCAACTACTTCTACCGGTTGAATGTGTTTTTGCTGAATACAGTCAGGACCACTCTTCTTGTTTCGTTATATATAGGAAAAATATTTTTACTTATTGTATGAATGATTGTTGGGACAACAAAAAATATTCATTATACTGAGAATTTTGTTATTTCAGTATTTGTTATATAGAGATTTGACCTGTATTCGAATACATTGTGGGTAATACAACAATACCAAATATTCATGAAACAAAACATTGAAAAAAAAAATTTAATATAGTAAAAATGAACCAGTAAAACTGTTTAAAAGAGACTAAAAATAGTCACTGGAAACTGGAGGATTTATATGAAATGTAACAATAAAAATATGATCATTTCAATAAACACATAAATATAGCTTAGAATATATATAATTATGCATTATTTTTGAAAACATGCTTTCCATAAAATAATGTTTATTAAAATGCTTTTATGGATTTGGGACGAAGGAAAGGTCACTTAGTTAACTCTATTTACAGACACAAGTTTTATCCAAATACTTTTATAATTATTACATCTCACCCGATAAATTATCCCTCATATACAGGTAACACATACATAGTTATAAAATTGATTCTTTGACTGGTAACATTTAACTTGCGTGTGCATTCCATTCAAAATATTTTCAGGTCAACATATTGAGCCGAATATATTTAAATAAGTCGATATTACTGGTTATCCATTGCATGATAACTAGACCAATAATGCTGAAATTTTCGGAACATTGAATAATTCTATTTAATTAAATACAGTAGCCTTTTACCGTTAATTTTTTTACGAAACTTTTACATTTTAAATACAGTACTTTTGACTTAAACAGAACAGCGTAAAGGTTGATTACCATGAGTGCCAGGTAATACAGAATTTGTAGAAGTAAGGTATGTATTAGAAAAAAGTTTTCTGAAGATACCATAGCTGTAGCCAATTTGAATAGTGTAGAAAATATGGGTACATATTTTAAAATGAATATTTGTGCATACGGGATAGCAAATTAAACATCGTAATTGTAGACTACTTTATTCACTTTTGACATATGCGTAGTGCAAATTTCATATCATTTATTTATATTTTTCATTATAAGAAATTATATTTTAGGAGTTACCGAATTGAGCATTCTATTACACCGCATTCGCATATCAACTAATGAACCAACCTTCGAAAAAACACGAAGAGCACCTGTTAAATACAATTTACACTGGTCAGGATGGTGGTAGGCAAAAAAAATGTCTTAAGGCGCGTACACATGGGCTTAGTAACTTGTCGCTTAGTGACAAGTGACAAGGAATTGTTTACACGGTGGTGCTAGGAACATACATTAGTAGCAGGTCATCCATCCAGAACGGACAATCGCCGCCAACCAAAACAGAATGAATATCGGCACGCGCATATCGTTTCAAGCTTGAATTATGGTGGGGGTAGCTACGTGTCGCTTAGTAATTATGTCGGCGGTCTATTCACTGGCACTTGCCAGACTTACTGATACTAAGCACTGATATGCTTGTTTACACGTCGATACAAGTGCATGTGACAAACGCGCGGGACAAGCTTTGATGACAGGTACTAAGCTCGTGTAAATATGGCATTAGTCTACCATTGTGTAATACGCTGAAGACATTCTTTTAGATCTAACTGAAGTATTAAATTTTACACATTTACCAAAATAAATACCACAAAGTAACCCTGCCGTATAGTAAGTAAAAACACAGTATCTACATATGGAATCACATTCAAGACACTATGTTTATACCTAGTGGGGCAGAATTCACCTGCCAGTGGTTTTCAAGATTTGCAATGGATACCAGACTTTATAGTAAAATAAAGAATGCACAACAGAACACATCAATACATTTAAGATATAATGCAAAAATCATTGTAATACTTCACAAAGCTTATTTGAAGGAACATTCCATTGACAATTCATTAATACAACTGTTGAATAATTACCTACTTATAATTCTATCTAAGGCAACAATAAGACGGGAGTAGTTAAAAAAAAAGTAGGGGATTTTTTTTTTATGCAGTATGTTTTAAATTATCATCTTGTCAATAATACGACTACCGAAAAGCTATGGACAAAACTTTTTGAACCGATTATAAGTCAGTGTAATTAATCAACTTTTATAAAATGAAATTCTAGCAAATAAATGCTAACTCAACAATGTATCAACACATTTACAATGCCTTCAACTATCATAGAACAAGGCAATATTCAACATATTCTCAAACGAGAGTAATTGACTTCAATTCATACAATCAGTACAATGTGTGTTGGTGTTTTCAGTTAACAAGGTGTCCGAATTTAGAAGGCACCTGTATTTCAGTATTTACAATGAATCGCACAAAGTATGCGTTGGTCTCTTCAGTGCTGGGTTAGCAGATCTTCGCACGTGGATATCAGCTGTTTGAAAGATGGTCTGCAAGTTGGATTGAATTGCCAACAGACGACAAAGAGACGGGCATACACTTCTGACGGACAATCAGTAGGGCATGGAAGATGACTGAAAAAGAAAAAAACAACTTATTTACATTGAATAAGTATATATAGCAATCAGAAGTACCCATGGGCATAAGGTGGAGATATATTCAATTTTTCGGATATTAGTTAGAGCTTATAATTGTGCAAAAATACCAATGATAATGTACAAACAAGCTATGTGCAGGCACTCCTCTTTTACACACAGGAAAAGTATTTCTTTTCTATAAATTCAAATTATCTGTTTTTTTTGTTTGTCTAAAAACTGTAATAGAAAATTATATTAACTAATTTCACTGATAGTCGAAATTCACAAACGGATCGGCAAGATTATGGTGACTCGAAACAGATAGAAATATATTACTTCATTGTATCATGTGAGGAGTTCGGTCCCCATGCAGGAGGCTCCTCTCCCAGTGAAAACATCTCCCAAAGAGTGACTCCGTAAGACCATACATCGCTCAGTGACGAAAATTTACCATCAGCTACGCTTTCTGGTGCGTACCTAAAAATAAAATATTCATTCATAAAAGATTACAATACATAATTATCAACCCCGAAACTAGTGGCATATATGTCTAAGTATAACACTGTTTCCTTAAGAATTATTCTTTGGTTATTTTATTTATAGTATTTATGATAAACCTGAACTATTGAAAAAAATAAAAAATTGACTACTTCTCATTTAAACTATCTCAAGTTCCACATGGAAAATTTATAAAAAAAACATGATCCTATGGTGGGATAAAACTACATACCATTTTAAAGGCAAATCCCTGTTAGTCTTCAGTATATAGTAACCCCCATTATCCATAAATTGTGCAAGTCCAAAGTCTGATATCTTAACGTGATTCTCACTCACGACAAGAATATTTCTGGCTGCCAGATCCCGGTGTATAATGTGCATTGAGTTCAAGTACTCCATGCCCTGAAATTTGGAGAAGAAAAGATGTTAGAATTTGAAATTATTATAGCCAGATCATTGAGAAAAGGGTTTCTAACTTGGTTGAAAAGAAACTAATTGAAACAATGAGATTGATGGAAACACAAAGAAAAAAAAAGACATTCATGAGACAGTGAAACAGAGAGAAATGCTATGGTGCATGCATTAGATCAGAAAATGGATTTTTACATTGTCTTTTACTGATGGGTTGGCTAGCTATACAGAGAGAATATCATTATTTCTATATTCATTGCATTATTAGATTAAAATTCAAATAAATCACAAGAACATATTACTTATATTGCAGTTGCACTAAAAAGATCTATTCATTAACAAGGTTTTACAATATGACTAACTGTTGCAATATCTCGAGCGTAAAGAAGCAGCTGTCTCGAAGTAATCTTATGCTTGTAAATCTTAAGGTAACTCCGCAACGATCCATGTTTCACATACTCCATTATCAGTTGAATGTCAGGTTCATCGAGAACGCCCAGAATCTCTACAATGTTCCGATGCTTCAGACTCTGAAAATACATTTATCACAATCAAATGTAATACACATTTAAGTTGGCATTGCCCAGAAAATATGATCAAGGCCCTAAACTGCATGTAATTTGATACAGTTTATTGAACAATAGAATGCAATAATGCGGGAAATTGAAAATATGTAACAACTGTTTCTGGGAATCTTGTTATTATTATATATTAACACTTATAAATAAAATATAAAAATATTTAATACACTTAAAACATCTAATTACTGACTTTAGGCCAAAGTCAAAATATTATATGCATA
>JAGVSQ010000723.1:0-35317 GCA_022683975.1 Rhyacophila evoluta
CTGGGACACTTCTGGCACTTATGAAGAGTGCCTCACGTTCGTTACGCCACGGTATTCGCCCGCATAACGGGTGTGGAGACGTGGCGGAGGAGAAAGCAAGTATTAGTAGTATGAAAGTCATACTGAATTTTAATTTGTTTCTTTAAAATTTCAATGCGGTTTTCTCGCAATCGATAGATTGTGGCATGGACGTCTTCTGCTTAACTACGTCCAAATGAATCTACAATTCTTTTATTACAGAATTTTTCAATGACGTTCTCCGGTTCAAAAAATAAACTAAAAACGTAGCAATCAATGTATGGAAAAATATGAAAATTGCGTCGTCTACAACGTGAATTGTCGACCCACTAGTGAGCACTAAAGCGCCGCTTCTTTCCAAGAATCATCTTTACGTATTTCTTTACTATTGTTCTCAGTCATTTTCATATGTTTATTATATGTTAGTACATATCAGATGATGGTAACAACGTTGAAGCAATCCAATCGACGATATGTTTTTATACCTTTCTATTATTTGATAGTAATAATACAATGGTCAGAATGGTGGTCGAGTTGGTGAGCGCGTGCGCGCTGACACAGAAAGTTATGAGTTTAAATACCGTAGCCGCATAAAAATGGCGCATATGCTTAATGAATTAACTGATAGACTGACAGATATATTTGTAAAACATAATATTATATAAAGATAGGTATTTTTCATGTAGATATCCACACAAAGATCTAGATTTAGTAGACAATATGTACGTGTTTAAATACTATAAATGAACAAATGTATTGTAACTAAAATCATCGTAAGAATGTTTTACTTCATATGGCAATTGACAATGGCTTCATATGGACCTAGTGATTAGTAACAAATTTAGTGACGATAAGACATTAGCGTGAAAGTGATTTTCATATTGTTAGACTGCGTTATATTCGCGAATCCAATCACATTGAGAGTCATGTTTTTTATACGTATACATACAATGAACTGATGGTAGTGGAAGGGGTATGAGTTCTCAAATTAGGTTCCTTGGTAATATAATGATCGATGGCAATGTTTTAAATATATTATTTATTTTTGCGAAATGAAGCTGTTATTTTATCTTTGTTTCATCTAAATACTAAGAGACACTGCGTAGAACGAGTAAAAAACATATCAAAAAAAGTATATGGCTGTCAATCATTCGGAAATAAAAATAGTTTAGACATTCGGGTTGGCAAGTTTAAGCTCAACCGACGGCAAAAATATTAAATTAAATATACTATTCGCAGTTTTTTTTTGCAAACGCATCATTAATTTCCAAGGTGAGGTTGAGTATTTTTTATCTACGTGAAATACAACTGAAGTTTCTATGCTGGGCTGGACTGCTTAGTTACGTATGTCTAATTTGACAATATTCTTTTACCTGTCAATAGAATGTTTTGAAAAAATACGCGATTCGAAAAATGAAGATTGTATTCCTTATATTTGTGTCGAATTCTTTTAAATCGGCTTAATATATTTAACCCAATATCATACAAACAAATTTACAAGCTATTCTTGCTCCATCTTCATCATATTATAGATTGCTAAATTAATTATAGTTATAACCTCAAATAATTACAGTTGATACTTTTACGTATTGTTAATTACGTACGATTATTTTTAGGTTATCGGTTATAAAATGACATACATATTTTAAATATTCGGGAAGGCATACACAGTATCTATTCTGATTTCGAGTATTTGGGCTTGAATATGTTTTGTTGTATCCAGATACGTATTACGGTTTTAACAAAACGAATTTTTAAAGTAGAAGAAAATATTTTCTTAACGGAATATCTTTTACCAATGAAGTATGCGTCAGTAATGCAATTGAGGTGGTTGAAAGAAAAGCTTGTGAAAAACCGGAAATGAGCAACACAAATCCGAACAACTAACAGCTTTATCACTGGTTCATGAACTTATACTGCAGCTAACTTCATTGTATATGATCCGCACAGCTGATGATCATTAGCTCCCAACTTCACCGCATTCACATACGTTCGTTTTTACCCATACGTTCGTATTCTATCTTTCTACACATACATATAATGCGCGAACTTCACGGCGCAATGAAAAGTGAATCCAATATGGCCGTATATCGATCTTAAAGTCTTCGGGGAGTAGGAAAAGCTTTATTATTTCGATAGTTTCACGGCGTTTACTTGTTTAAAGTCGAAGGTATGAAGCCCAAAAAATTCTTCTCGATGTTATTTAGTCCCACGGTTTCTTAAAGATATCAATGTGTTGTGTTTGATGGTTTTTTCAAGTGATATTGCTAAAATTGGAATACTGCTGTCATGCAGCTAGTTGCGGTGCTGTTTATCGCGATTGTTGGATGTGTTCAGTGATGTGAAATGATATTTTGGCTTTAGTTTTTACCTGAGAATCATTATCTCTCACCTGTCAAGGCAGCCATCGTTATTTTAATTATAATTATTGCTAAGGAATTGCAAGGGTCTGCTCAAAATCGATTATACGTGGGCGTGTCTGAAGTAATAAAAGACGTCCGTCACATTGCTATTCCTTTTCTTTTCCATTGCGTTGTATATACTGCACATAGAACGTATACGTCGTAGCCGACTTCATAATTTTACCTCAGATTTGTCTACATTTTGGTCTAAAGATATTTTTCTACTATTTTATTGGTTTCGTCTGCAAATTTGACACTTTGATATCATTATATATTTTTTATATTCTGATGTCAATTATATATGTTTCGTAGATGTAGTTTATTAATTGTCTAAACTTATGTGTGTTGTATTTTTCACGCGGATATTGAATGAATCGGAATTACATATTATTCACGACCTGCGGACAGAATTAACTCATTCAAATTCAGCTGAAAGATGATTTGTTTATGAACCGATAATAATCGTTAATATTGACAGGTTAAAAGATGTCGAGGTCGTTTAATTAGTCGTGGGGATAATTTTATAATTAAGGTTTTCATAAAGAATGCATGATTTTCATTTATATTATATTACGAGTGGACGGAGAGTGACGTCTATCTTTCGCTATGATAAATTGATAGTTTTGGCGGTGAACTGCGAATCGCGTGACTGTTTATGAAAAATGACAGCGAGTCAACTGACGAATGTAACGAATCTGCTTGTTTTATTGCATCGTTATTGTATAATTCATATTCTAATTCGTCTCGCCATGGAAAATGTCAAACTTATTGTTCTCTATCATGCGATTCCGATGTCACACTTTGCAGGTGTGCCAATATGACAAATATTAATATCAACGTCTGACTTTTCACGGAAAATCTATTTCCAACAGGAATATTTATTTCATTTAGCTCTATCGTAGAAAACAATATCGGCATATTTGAAAAGATAATTCTGATGCTAATATGAATTCAATGCATCGATAAGCAATAATGTTTTTACGAACATTCGTATTTCGGTAGTAAACCATAGTGACATTGATTTTCTACACAATGGAAAAATGGTAATTAGGGAAAGGTGAAAAAAATCTAGGAACCTACCAATTTATCATTGAATTAATTAAAAGAATTTCGAAAAGATTAAATTATAATTGGTAAGTACGTACTTACATCGTTCCATTGTTTGTAAGCCATCGGAATAAGTTAGTATTCGTTTAGAATTGATCAGAATTATATTAGCAATTTTCGAGTTTTACACAAGCTCTAGACGCGATATTTCATTTATTGCCGACCGTTTATATGGTCGATAGGTAATTAACCTTTACTGCATAATTTTTTCCTGGAAATTTGTGAAATAAAAAATATTTTTCGAAATATCCAAATTACGACGTAAATTAGGTTTTTTATCCTAAAACAGCATTATAACCATCAATTAAGAGTAATTAACACAGATGGCACTTGCTGTATCGAATCAAATTTGAAATGAATCTAATGTCGCAAATATGCGACAGTGTGCAATAAAGGCTTAACAATTGAAACCATACAATACGTATGTGCAGGTCTATACCAACAGATTGAAAAACGCAAAAACGTAAAACCTCACAAATTTAAATTTAAGAGTCATTGTTAATAATGCACCAAAAAAGTGTGTGAGGATCATGCCAAGTTGTTTAAAATAAAGGTATGCTTGTCATTTATTAATGTATATTGTTAATTGAGTTTATGTAAAATTGATACTGGATGATGTAAATATGAAACATATGGACCACTGTGCAGTATTTTGAATTAAAATAAAAGTAGCTGAGTAGATGAGCATAAATTGCACAGAACTGTTGGTTTCAAATTAAAATCTTGGTGCTCTGTAAAAATCCTTGTTTTTGACTTATCTTTAGATGAAACGTGTCTGAAGGATAATTTTCTTGGTTTTAAAAAGCCTGTAGCATCTTACAGTGAGCAAGAAAGTTATTTCTCATAAGGGCTGTACATTAATAAGGCTTAGTCAAATTAGAAATCATTAATCCAGCGAATGCCACCCAAGGTATTGGGGAGTTATTTATGGGACTTTAAAGAGGACCTTACGTCTATTATGTCATAGTATATACACCACAAAAATGATGTGAAAATAACAGCGTAATTGTTCTTATTTTGAAAATAAAACCAAAAAATATTGACTTCATTTCATCACGAGTTGCCAGTAAACAAAATAAAAATGATTAATTTAATCAATGCTGTTGATTGTCAGATACATGGAGGTGTTAAAAAATGTTTAAGACTCGAGTAACCCTGGAATGCAGCATAATTATAATATAAACAGAAATATTATTTATGATTTTACTCTTATGAAACATTCAACAACATTGAATTGCAAAAACAGTTTTGTTTTTGAAAAAAAATCTTGTAATCTGAAAAATTAAAACATATTGGAGCTATAAGTTACGTAGTGAAAATAATTAGTGCATTGAATTTTATATAACGGTGATCAAAGCATTAGCTGTAGGATGATGAAATAAGAAACGTAGGAGTGCAACTTATTCAATTGAAACAAGCTAGACCATTTTTTTGTATTAAGACAAAGCATATGGACTTCCATAGTATGATGATATCTGTATGATTTTGGCTTTTACCCTAGATCTAAACAAATATGAAAAACAAGTGAATTTATAATTCGTCTATAAATATGTTAATCAGTTAGTTATGCAGCATGTTAATATACAGTCAAATTTCACTACAGTGAATACCGAAGTAACAAAATTTTCATTATAAAAAAATGATATACCTATTTTACATTCCTTTATAACGAAACAAAATGGTCCTATGAGTTTTGTTATAATAGGATTTGACTGTATTAACTGGCTGTCCAATTTGAAAATCTAGTAAGAGTTTAAGCTTCAAATGCTCAGTAGCTGTTTCTTAAAACATGTTCTACCAACAACTGTTTGAAATTTTGAGAAGTTGGCAATCTTAGACATTGATTTTACACAAAAATTCAATAGTAGTGTATGCTTATAACACAGCTTTAATAAAATTGTGAAAAAATGAAATTTTAAATGTTTGTAATTAGGTTTTGAAAACGGACAGCTGTGATTATCATTTGTAAATTGTTTACTGTGAAGCAAAGTTTTTCTATTCGGTATCTTCAGGCTGTATTTTTACAAACTATTAATACTATTTTGAAATATGCCAAGGGACAAAAGCTGAATTTAGCATTAGTATTGTTTTGATTGCTAATCTAGCATATTGTGCTGTAAATTACAATAATAGTAATGATGAATGGGATCATAAATAATAAAATAGGAAATCTCAGTCTGGTAATACCTGGAACTTCTCTGATAATTATTAAATCGGAAAAAAACGGATATGAACAATTCATATGTTTATTATGTTTGCATGATGCTTGTATTATTAGGTATTACATTTGATTAATTGTAATTGTAGGAAGCCTCCGCAATCGCAGGTGTGCCGTAAAGATGGCGGCAGTGTAAACAAGACAGCAGAGTGTGCGCACTCTCATCACAAGGAAGACTCCTTGAATCGTTCCCTCAATCGCAAGCATCACTCTCCACACCTCATCGACGACTGTGACTCATGTAAAGGTATGTATTGCAGAATTTTATTTTCAACAACCTATTTCCACTCATAATCTATGGAGACGGCCCTCGACTAGTTCCTGAAAATCTGTATGAATGTTGAATGTTCGAAAGTAGAGGGATGCAAAAAACATCAAAAATTGTGCGAAATATCTATTTGTCAATATATTATCTATAATTAATTTAATGAGCCGCGTTTTCTTTATAAACTTGTCAAGAGTTAATTGAATACCACCCTTTTTTTCTTTTCTTGTTAAACAGTTCTATAACATGTGTGTTTCTCAATCGCCCTACGTACTTGAAGTATACATTCTCCATTGGGATCACATTTTTCCATGATAGTCGAAAATTTGTCAAGATGCATGAAGGTTTCATTCATGTTTTTGATTGTCAAAGTCTTGACGATTTTATCAACTTCTTCCTCACTTTCACTTAACACTTGTTGATCAATTAAGTATTCATCTCACAGCAGTACTGAGTGAGATTCAATCAACTCATTATCATCATTGTTTTTAATGTCCAACTTTATTTAGTTCATTCATTACGCTAAATATTTCATCTGTGACAGTAAGTCAAAAAAAATGTTATATAATCATATAAATACAATTGTCATGTTTTGTTCAGGGGACAGCGGTGTATCGGCGGGGGAGAGCCATGAGGGGTGTGAAGGAGTTGGCTCTATCTCCGTCTCCGAGGGGCACCAGAGTCGCAAAGGAAAAGCCGCAGTCGCAGCCACAGCTGCTGTCGCAAGTGCCACCCCCGCAGCTCGCTTTGCGGAAGGAGGGGCAGCGGGGGGGGCTCCGAAGGGGGGCGCCTCCCCCCGGGCCTCTCACCCAAATCCACTTCTAAGGTGACTTTATGCAACATATAATCAACAGTGAATATAATGTATTCATACAATCGTTACATGAAAGCAAATAGATCAGCACTACATTGCTAAAGATGACATTAAATTATATACTAGAGTTGAGTGAAATTCATTGGCTTTGAATGCAAAGATCGTTGTGCGTATATTAAATGCATCGTATGCCAGTACAGGCTATTTAAATACACAAAACCTTATGATGTTAAATTTGACGTGCTATTTCGAACACATTTAAATCACATTTCTTTCAATATTATAATATATATTGATGGTGTATCAATTTTTCATTAATTGTCAGAACATGTACTAAACTTAGTAATAATTAAAAAAGTAAATGTAAATAATTATCACATATTTGAAGGATATTCCACACGTGGAAATTAATAATCTGTGTAAATGTGTTTAGGTCCCGTACCGTCCCGGCGTTTGGATCTCGTGTGAGCGGTTCGAACGCTGCGTGTCGCAGAGCCAGCTCACGAGCCGAGAGCGATAGCTCACGCCGACTCACTCGCATCACTATGACCTCCGAGGATCTTCTGCAGCCCGGACATGTTGTCAAAGAGAGATGGAAGGTAACGACCTATCCCTTTAGTTGTTGCTTCTTTATAGGAATGTCTTTACCTGAGACCAACTGTGAAGGTTTACTTCATAATTATATAATGTTTATATTGAAAAATAATTTAATTGCTATTATCTATTAAACATCAAATGAGGTGTTGTATTTTAACTAAAAATATAGATTTTTCTTTTTGAACACAATTTTGATCTATATTTAAGAGTTCTTCACAGATTTATTTGTATTTAAATAATTTAACAGTGTATAAAATTACTATGCTAATAATGTGTATATCATCAGGTGGTAAGGAAGATTGGCGGGGGCGGGTTTGGGGAGATCTACGAGGGGCTGGATCTCCTCACCACGGAGCAGGTGGCCCTCAAAGTGGAGTCCGCCCGGCAGCCCAAACAGGTTCTGAAGATGGAAGTGGCTGTGCTCAAAAAATTGCAAGGTTTGCACAAAAAAATTATTTTAATTATTCAGAAAGATAAAGAAATACACGAAAAACTCTAACAGAAAAATATACGATTCGAATCTGCAACTTATCTAGGAGAAATATAGCCTATTGGTAATAATTGAGGGTATTCTTTCAGGCAAAGAGCACGCTTGCCGCTTCATAGGGTGCGGTCGCAACGATCGTTTCAATTACGTGGTAATGCAGCTGCAAGGAAAGAATTTAGCCGAACTGAGAAGAGCTCAGCCCAGAGGAGCATTCTCGTTGAGCACCACTCTCAGGTTTGTAAACTTCACCGTTCACCATTCTTGAAATTATATTACATTTCCTGTAATTATTTTACAACGTTTGTCTTTATTTTATAGGCTCGGTCTCCAAATTTTAAAGGCTATAGGATCGATACATGAAGCAGGATTTCTTCATAGAGATATTAAACCTGTGAGTTTGCTTTTCACTCTTTTCTTTTTCCAAAACTGCCAATAAAAATAAAATACGATAGCTGTATATATATATATATTCATTTTTAATATTCATTCATCTAAATATGCTTTGAAACTTCTAAGAAAATTAAAGTACTGCATGTGTATTTAAATATGCATGCAGAACTAGACTAGTGTTATATCGAACACAACTTTGGTCTCAGAGTGTTGGTTTATAATGCTGATAAAGAGTCATGTCGTAAAAATAGAATTTTAACCTTTAGCACTCGAACCATTTTTCAGTCAATATCATATTTACATTGTACAATTCTATTTATTTTTTATTGATAAATAAATAATAAATATATTGAATGATTCAAAATGATTAATATTATTATAAAAAATTACACTGAAAATGAGAAGTCCCGCTGCTATGGCGGTATTCAAGTGTAAATGGTTAAAATTATTGTCTTTGACCGCTTTGTCCTCGAGTATTCATAATTTGTAAACTTTCAACGCATCATTGTTTGTCATCGTAAATAGTGATCTATTTGCAAGTTTACAAATTTTAAATAATATTTAGTTTACGATTGCTTTCCAGCAAGCACTATTAGTTGATAATATCGATTGTTCTTTCATATTTATAAATGTTAAAAAAATACATATATGAAGTAAATGGAAAATTGTGAGGATTTTACATTTTCAGCACTTTCTTGCTATATTGCGTCAATAAAATTGAAATATTTTGCTTTCAGAGTAATTTTAGTATAGGGCGCTTGCCTTCGACGCAGCGCAGAGTTTTTATGCTGGACTTTGGCTTGGCTCGGCAGTACCGGGATGGCGCAGGACTCGTCAGGCCACCTAGAGCCATCGCAGGCTTCAGAGGTAAGCTATATTCTTTACAATCGAATTTTACCATCTTTGAAGTCGCTTTCTAAAAGACATTGTATATATTTTTATTTTTATTTGCATTTGTATTTCAAGTTTTGTGTTCATATTATCTCACGAAAAAACACCATGATTACGATGTATATTACTTGAATTAATTTTTGTGTTTCTTTTTCAATTATATTTTTATTATATACTTTACTTACACATTGTATTATTGAAACTATTCTAATTCAAATTTCAATGTGAGTCATAAATTTAATCTTAATAAGCCCTCTGACAAGAGACGCCTTTTCAAGAAAGATTTATCTTTTATCTTTGTGTAGTAACTAAGATTTGGAAATTAAATCTACTTAATAGTGGCTTATGAAGCATAATGCAATTTATATTGAGCCATAATCGGCAATAAATAGATCATATACGTAAAATAACATGAGTTTCACTAGCTCCATATGATCTCATTATAATCATACTTGTACAAAAGTACAAAAGTTTTCTATGAATATATTGTTAATGCTAGTGTAATGTTTTAGGTACCGTCCGATACGCATCTCTGAACGCTCACAAGAACAAAGAAATGGGTCGTCACGATGATTTGTGGTCTCTTTTCTACATGCTGGCCGAGTTTGTTAATGGGCAGCTGCCGTGGAGAAAGATCAAGGATAAGGATCAAGTAAGTCGGTTGTATATTTTACACATTATTTACGTTTTGTAGAGCTCTGACCTCTATAGGTTTTTACAAGCTACAAGGTAAAACAAGTCAATGGTTTTGTTTTAATTTTTGGATATTTTAAACAAATCTTTGACAGGCTACAATCGAATATATGACAATTTACAAACGGATGAAATAAAATATATGACTACTTACTGCAGCACAGTAGAACCTTTATATAATGGACTAATGCAAGGTGTCCATGAAAGCCTAGTTTTTTTAGTAAAGTTTATTATATAAAGGTCGCTTTTCTGAATGCAATTTTTTATTAAAAAAATATACGGCGCAATACATGGCCAGTGAAGTTTTAATAAAAAGAGAATCTTTTGTATACTGTAGTATACTGTTTGTTTTTAGTCAACTGTCTAAAATTATGAAAAGACAATATCTTTATCTGCTTTTTCACCTTCAGTAATGATTCAGAGTCACCTTCATCTACTTCTAACCACTACTACTTCTTCAGTAATATTCTGTATTGTTCTATAGGGATTAGGCACTTTTAATCTATCTAAATCTATGTCTGCATCATGGCCATCAAACAAATTCTTCCAACCATTTTCCATTGTTTGCACTTCAACTTCTTTACAGATATTTTTTCCACTATATCCGATATCCGTTATATCGATGTCAGTTATATTTAGGTTTAACTGCATAATTAACTTAACAGTGGGTTAAGCATGATAAAACAATTTTCATGCTCATTTTTTTGACAGCCTTAGTAAGAATTTCTGTATGTTATATTTTATTGTCAGCTATATTTCATATAATTTAATGATGTCCTTTGATGCACTATTGCAATAATTATGTATAAACTTTTAGGTGGGTCAGATGAAAGACAAATACGATCATCGAT
The DNA here is from genome assembly GCA_022683975.1 of Rhyacophila evoluta. Classification (NCBI taxonomy): domain Eukaryota; kingdom Metazoa; phylum Arthropoda; class Insecta; order Trichoptera; family Rhyacophilidae; genus Rhyacophila; species Rhyacophila evoluta. The sequence goes on from JAGVSQ010000723.1 coordinate 10,734, forward strand.
TGCTCCTGAAGCACCTGCCATCCGACCTGCGTCAGTTCTTAGATCACATCCGCATCCTCAAGTACTTCGACAGACCAGACTATGCGGTCAGTGATTTTCTGTGTTGCTAACAAATATATCGTTTACTGATGCTAGAATAATTGTAATATTTGTGATGTGTATTTTAGATGCTGATAGCCATGTTTGAGAGGGCCATGAAGAGGCGAGGGGTTACGGAAGCCGACCCCTATGACTGGGAAAAAGTGCCTGATAGCTATGTCAAGGTAATTTGGATTTTTGTTTATAATTATATTTATACCGTGTTGTTAATGTATTGAACTTATAATTTGTAATGTTACAACATGTCTAAAATAAATAATAAAATTACTCACGATTAGCAGATGCCTTACATCATCAAATTGTGGTTGGTAAACTTATAAAAATGCTTATCTGTTAGTACTATTAAACATAATGTATTATATTTATGTATTATTTATTAAATAGTTGTTGATAAGGACTTGTTATTGAATATATTAGAAATTCATCTTGTCTGTATCGGAAACAGAATATGTGTAATCAATAAATTGAATTGTGAATTGATAATATTCATTTTTGTGTAATATTTAGATTCTCGGTGAAGCTGACCTAGCCAGAAGTAAACTGCCGGTTCATAGCCAGCCGGACAATAATCAAGAAAACATTCAGCCGGCCGATAACAGAGATCATGTATGTGATAAAAAATGATTTTTTAATTGTCTTAGCTTCGAATTATTTTCAGGAATAATCATCCGGATTAGTGGTTTAGTGTCATGAGATGTACAAACTTACATTTACTGTTTATGTTTCTCTACTTATTTCTTGTATATTGTGTTACATTCATTGCTAAATCCGATTGATATCACTATGTAGTATTGCAATAGGCAATTTTACTGTAGAATTATATAAAACCATAATTATCATGGATGCCCAGTACAAAATATCATTTGATTAGGAACTTGACACTGCTTAATACATATTTTGAAGTTAAATGAAATCATACTTGCGTGTAGATTCAACTGCCAACGTCATATTACAGTAATTTTATATTGTACTGGTGTTTTTATCATTCCAAACATGACTCCATTTTCTCAATATGTGAATGAGTTAAAATGTTGTGGTGTGAATTGTTTGGACAGGCTCGGCGGAGGATGGAAACGGAAGTGACCACCGCGCTGGCAACAGAGACCGCCACACACTTTCTTTATAAGGAGAAGGTAATTTAACACTCCGAAGCACCATCTTAAAAATCCACCCGCATATCATCTTTTTATTTTAATCCTCTCGAGGATTGCACATCACAGCTTGTGCTTGATGACTGGACTTTTCATCTAAATAAAGATTTTTTTTTGAACAGATTCAAGTAATCCAAATCAATTGTTGAAGCCAGTCAGCAAACACGATGCTTCGCTACTTTTAGTTATTTTACAAGTGGTCTTCAAATAATTCTTTTCATTTGGTGGCGGTTTCTTCTCTTTTTTTCCTTAGATAACACAAAAAGTGGCAGGTTTTTGTTGGGACAATTCGGCTTACAATATTATTTTTCTTTTTATGATTTTTTATGTGTCAATCATCGAATGAATGTAATGTGAATGTTTGTCTGATTAATAAAAATGAAAAAAATACTCTGGTTACTTGAATATAGAGATTTGATGTACACATAATTTTTATTTATTATTTTTTCTGAATGTATACTTAATACATTGTTGTAAATTTAACAGCTTAAAAAAATATATGACAGATAGTTAAAATGTATTTTTAATTATGAATGCCATAAAGCTATTCACTGAATTAGTAAATTGTAATGTAAAACATTTTTCTCAATTCGATGTATTGGATTTTTTTTATTACTGACATTTCTGTTTTCAAAATTATTACAATGAATCATTGTTTTAAAAATAATAATACTTATTGATCAATAGCTTAATCTCGATAAGAGTTTTAGCTGTTTTAATTATTATTGGCGTATACATTGTAATTATTTTTAAATTATCGAAAGGATCAAAAAATTTGAAATACAATATGTTTGGTTGAGTTAGTTAAGTTAGTGTTGATAAATGCGTTTAAAATTTGAGTTAACTTGCATGTAAGTTGCTTACTTAAAGTGTACTGGTAGGAGATATTGTAGTTTGTGATAAAATTGGATTTGAGCAAGCTTAAAATTATCAAGTATACATATTATGTCAAGCGTTCCTAGTCAAAAAAATTGCGGCCTTTTCGATTGGATATTTTTTTGTTCAAATTGTTATATACATATTTTAATGACAATGTGTTGTGTATAGGTATCTGTAGATAAGAACTGCAATGCTACAGCTACGAATGCCAGTTCGGTTGGAGTGGGTCGTGTTCATAACGCTGTAGCCATTAGCGGAGCTGCAGCTAGCACTCTTCAAATCGCATCAACAGATGTCGCCGGAAGTAAAACGCAACCCGCCAGCCCAGCAAAGAGGGTTAAACATGCTATTCAGGTATGCTAGTTATTCATAAATACATTTGTTTGAAGAAATATTATGTAATGTTATAAATTTATGTCATTATCAAGTTGCTACTGCCATGCTGAATTAAATATAGGAATCGGTATTTGAGAGTCAACTTTTATTGAATTGTAAAATTATTAATAAAAATTAATACAGGGATATATTTCTTAGATTATTTTCATATTGTGATTTTATGACAATAATTTTAAAGCTTCTTCAAAATTATTGTTTCCACTCTCATCCTTTTTTCATCTTCAATTTTTTTTTCATTTATCTTTAAAAATATCTAAGCTATCTAAGTATAGCTGTTTAAATTATTTGGCCTCTGTTAATATTTTGGCTGTCAATAGGTAGGAAGGTTTATTGGAAGTTTTGTTCAAAGCTTAAGACTAGAACTTGATGAAAATTATTTTTTGATGCAGGGTGGTAGCGATCAGACTGGAGAAAATGAAGGTGATAATGTTGCTCCTTCAGCCAGATCGACAGAAGAAAATGTGAAGGTAAGCATTTAGCATCTATATCAAGATTTTTATCTTTTCACTCACAATACCGACAATGATAGCAGCTACGTTTTTATCACATGGATTTTCTGCCGTTTAAGTATAAATCTGAAGTAATTATGATTAAAGATACCTAATAAAGAGTTTAACTAGTTGATATAGGACATGTTGTAATGGACTTCTTTTACAGGGCGCCAGTGGGGTTTCGGGTGTGGCAGGGGCCAACCAGCATCAGCCGGTGTCAGAGTGTCGTACAGAAGGGCCGCATTCTCGTCCCGAAAGGCAATCCGTCCCGCCTTGCAGGCCAAGACCTAATCTAGGAGGTCAGTACTAACGCCATTAAAACTTGGTGTATTGACTAAACCAAAAAAATGTAAAATAATGATCTAATAACTGCCAACACTTTGCAATGGGTATAAAGTATAAAGAAACTGATATAATATTGTAATGAGGTTTTATGGAATTAATAAAATGAGCATTAAATAATTTAAAAGTAAACGCTATATTCATGGTTCGATTGACTACATGTTTTTCTTTATTGTATTTGTTTTAACAATAAAAAATAATCAATGTGAATATATGCAGGTTCGGGCGACCGAGCATCACCAGCTGGTCAACATGGGGGAGCTACTCTCGGAAGACTTAGGGTTGTCACTGCACCACCAACTTGTGTGCAAGATCTTGCTGTCTGTACCACACCAGGTATGTTAAAAAATGTCATTTTTGGATCTATTTTGAATAAAAATATTATTGAAATGTAGAAGTGAATATTTAAAAAGAAATTCATTATTTCCAATTTTAAATGTTGTCTATTAAGGATTATAAATATGGGATCATATTAATTGTTTCAGGAGAAGGCGGAAGTCCACGAGTAGTGACAGAAGTCGACAGCCTCTATTCCTTTGAACTGCGTCAGCAGGGAACTGATTCAGCGCAGAGAAGAGGTCATTTTCCTTATAATCTTATATTATATGGTTCTCCATCTAATTTTCAACATCACTTAACTTATTCACTATAATAATATAGTTCTGCAGCTTTCACCATATTTTATATTTATAAAGATTATTTGGGTTGAAGTTTATACTATGTTACAAAATTTGTGGCTGTTTTAAACTCGTGAATGGTTTCAGGTCGCAGAGGAGTTCGTCCAGGATCAGGCGGAACTTCGGGTGTCATCTCGAAACCCATCTGCCGTGGAGACCAAAGTCTCACTCAGTTTGCGCAGATTGACGATGAGAATGTCTCTGCATTACAACAGGTCAGATTTTATCATCTCGTCTCTATTTTTGTCTCTGATAATGTTATATGAATTTGCTATGATATTTAGGTTTATCTATTTGCCTTTACAATGAAGAGTGTATTGGTTATTAGCTGCATGCTTTTAATTCTTAGTGATTCCAGAAGGAACAAGTGATAAATAAAATCATAAAGGCCTTATGTAGAAGTTAGCATAGCAAAAAATAGTATTTTTTGAGGTATTTCTAAATAAAAGTCTAAATTTATTTTTATTCTATAATATAGGTGACAAAGGGCGGTGCCTTGACTCTTGCCTCTCAATGGAAATCTCAGTTTGATGATTCTGAAGAGACCACCGATAATGAATGGAAACAGGAACAACTTCAAGTGAGTATATCCACACATTCATCATTATTTTTTTTTGCGTTTTGTACCACTAATAGAAGATGAATACAAAAAGACAATTAACATTTGACAAAGAAAAATTAGATGAACCTATCATGATAGCAGTTGCAGCGAAGCAGCTACATGTTTTACATTAAAAACAATAAATGAAGTTTTTGGGTTAGCTGTTGTATTAGAACATTGTTTTATAGAAAATGATTCTATAATGGAAAGAAGTTTGAGGTTCAAGAGGAATTTATAAAAGTACTTGGTATTTTAGTAATCTAAATATTTTAAATAGATTCGTAAACATATGTTTTTTATATTGTTTATTGGAAAAAATAAAGGATATAATTGAATTTCGATAATAATTTATATCATAAATTAATTTTTTATGAACTTCAAACCTCATATAACACGGATTTGCACTACACTACATTTTTCTGGAACCATATGACCGTGTACCAAGTATACAAAATATGAATCGAACTTGTCTATTATAATAGTGTGCTTATTTTAATGAATCGATAATTATGATCATCTATGTGCATAAATTCTCAGTGTCCCTCTTTTCCAACTCGGAATAACTAATATAATAAAAAGTTATTGTTTCATGTTTACCTATGAAAACAAATGGTTTGTCGCCATAAACAGATATAAACAGGTTAAATCACGTTATAATGAAACTCGTGGGACCACCTCTTTTGTTTCGTTACGTATTGTATGAATATTTGTTTGTGACATCAAAAATATACGTTATACTGGAAGTGTCGTTACTTCAGTATTCGTTACAAAGAGATTTGACCTGTGCATACTGTTTTTATAACACTTTTATAATTCGAATTGTTTTTGAACATTTTTAAATTTTCCATCATCAATTTGATATTCTACCGTATAATTGCTTGTGGAGTAAGCAATTTTAATAGGCGTAATGTAATTGTTTTTATTGATTTTAATTTGTTACATATTCTTAGTCTCCTGACCACCGCGTATCGTTGGCCGTAGATCGAGAGAAGGGAAAAGTGAACCAAACAGGAGCCGCCTCTTCAGTAACCCCTGCCCCAGGACAATTGGCTACTAGCAGGTTTGCACAATACAACTTATCCATTTCTGTTGAAAACAACCTCAGTAAATTATAATTTTGATGATAGCAAATAAGCTCTCTCTTGTGTCCACGTAGATGTTAGCTCACACACCTGGCAATCTGAGTTCGATTCCCAAATCTGTTGAATTTTTAAAAAATCCAAAAATGCATTACTGTATGCCCATTAGATTGAGCAATTGTCTGATAAAAAATTCTCCTGAAAAATAATCTGTCAAGACATCGTCACATTGTGGAGATTCATATGCTCCACTTTGGAAGCGAGCATGGTATAAAAAAAGCATTTTTTTCTTACTTAATGGTTTGATTAATAAACTGTTTTTTATTTTATAGAGATGCTCCCACTCACAATACAACACAATCCTCGGATGAGCATGCCCGTCCTCCTTTGACAGAAGTTCATCTGCCTTTGGCTGCTAATGCCAATGGCATCGTAGTGAGTGGTCTTTATTTAAAAAAATCTGTAATCACAAAATGTATTGCGCATTTGGTAAAGAAATCCGTTCAGCTTGTTTTGTTTTAATTATTATAATTGAATGAAATATTTTATTCATCGTACTCGAAGATATACCTGGATACTTAAAAAATAATATAAAATCCACAATAATTAAATTTGCTAAAGAAATATCTTTCCATTGACAACTTTCAACTAGAAGTATCAAAATTATTGATTGTATATGAATATATGATTAATTTGAAAATAGGGTCATACAAAAACAAATCAATGTTTAATTGTTTGCTGTATAGAATGATGGATTTAATTAATTTAGTTATTACTTAAGTAGTCTTTGCTGCTTTAAATCTTAGGTAATTTGTATCAAATATAGATGAATACTAAACTGAAATTCATATTATTCCAGAAGCACATTCCCGTGTGTGGCAAGCCTCCATCCAACGGGCACCTGCAGAAAATAAAGGAGAGCGACATGAGTGTGAGCCGCGTGAGACATATCCCTGAGAACCGCCCGCCCAAGATCAGGTACGACTTCAGCCGCTATCACCCTCTATGTATCTGCGAGCTCAGGAATGATTACTTCTTACCGTATATCTCGCAGCCTAAGAGGGCCAGATTTTGACCCCAACTATATCAGTGATACAACGATGAAAGATTCCTGAAACTCACATTTCTATATATTTTACATACTATATCAGCTTAAATATGATAGCTTACTAAATATTTATCATCTAGGTGACTCGATAAGCATATCATCCATATTGCTGTAAAATATTTATGTCACGTTGTTGAATTTGTAGAGATGCAGCACTTTAGTTGAAATAATGACATTTTTGTCCAGCTTTTTTTTTATCCTATCATTTCAATATTGTTATTGTATTTTTTAACTAAAGTATGGTTTTCATGATTCGATTAATTTAAATAACAGTTCAAAATGAAGTTTTAATTATTTCAGAGGAATTTGCGCAGAAAAACATTTCTTTTTGTTGCATAATCGGTGTTTAGGTAATAAGTAAAGTCTTAAAATTAGTAAAAAAGGTATTTTCGATTATTGTAATTGTATTTTTTTACAGAGTGTTTTATATATTTGTACTGACGACTTGTGGTGTTTGAAAATGGCAAATAAATCTGCAATTCTGACATCACATAATTTTTCTTTTATTCAACCACACAACTCCTGGGTTAAATTTCAATAAATTAATTCTCCTTCATGATCTGACCGATCGTTTCAGTCCATTCCTTTCGCAGTTTTAACAAAATTTATTCATCCTATTTTCTCAGCCGTGTTTTACCTGGAGGACTGCAGCCTCTTGCGAATTACACTATCATACCAATGACCATTGCATTTTATGCATCAGATTCCTGACACCTGTATTTTTAGTCACACATTTACACCATTAAAACATCTGAACATTTATTTAGCTGTCTAACATTCTCATGTTGCAATGTTTTTAGGATGCAAACTTACTATTCTCATTTATTTACCTTAATTCAACACTGTGTAAGAACTGTCTTTCATCGTATTGATGAGATGTTATCTGAAACATCTGATATCTGCTCATGTCTTCCGTTCAACTAATGGATCCTACCTTTGGTTCCTTTTGTCAAATTTCTTACTTCATCATGAGTCATTTCAGTAGTCGGCTGTTTTTTTTATTCTTTGTCCTTAGGTTCTTTGTCTGGATTTCAAAGCCGTCTGGGGGATTTTTCTTGTTTTTATTTTCATTTAGAAATATGAACCAGTGAATATAGGTGAACTGCTGCTTAGTTTTGATACGCATTGTTTTTTTTTTTTGCTTCATTTGTAGTTCTGCGAGTTTTCTTCGTAGTTATTTATCATTTTAGGAAAAATAGATCACTGTCAGTAATGATATTATATATTCAGAAAGAATTAAAGAAAGTGGCATCAGAAAATTAAAGGCTAAAATTTATTTTAGATGTCTTGAATATATTTTTCCTGGAATGAGAAATGTTAAATCTGTGTTTTCTATTATTTGTAGTTTTTGAGTTTTTTCTGCAATTTTTATTATTATACGTGTTTATAATTTCCTCCGTTAAATGCCCTTTTCCCTTATCTTTCCATCCCGTTCTAGTCCTATACTTATACCTTGTATTTATATTGGCAGTTGACATAATTGAGTGTATGGTGTTTCAGGTGTCTGAACATAGCTGGCATTGAAGATTATCCAAATCTTCAAGACTCTCTGCCAAGGTGTTGGAGTTTACCTGATCTGGGTAAGATAAATTTTGTCCTACATCTCGAAATAAGAGAAATCTGCATACAGGTGGCCCCCAACTTTTGCACATAATTGGTTCCTGAAAATGTGTGCGAATGTTGAATGTTCAAAAGTAGATGTATACAATATCATTTAGATGTAGTTATCACTGTTTCGTCCATCGGCTCTATGAGACAGGTAGTATTGTGAGAAAGAAACACAACATTGATATCCAGATATAATAGTCCAGTATAAATTCTGCAGATATTTTGGGTATCTTGGAGCATCGTCTAAGATTAATGATGACTTAAATTGTGTCCAAATGACTGAAAGCATTTTTTTTATATGTCCCTTTCAATACTCAGGAATTTTCTGCTTGATAAAATAACATTGGCTTCAATTTTAGAATAGTTCAAAGCAATGTCAGTTGGTTTTTAAAAGGACAGGGCAACTGATTCTTTCTTCGATAAAACTGTACAATTAGAATTTTTTTTTCTTTCTTTCTTCTTAATTCTTTTGCTGCATCAACCGATTCTCTGGGAGCGACTTCATTAAAAAATTGAATTTTTAAAAATGTGCGAAATAGCAAATAGTGCAAAAGTAGAATGTTTGAATGTCGAAGGGGCCTCTATATAATTATAAAATTTATGCAAAATGAAAGAGACGCAATAAAGTATCAATCGCAGAGTATCATCCGAAAGAAATAATTCAAATGTATTCAGGAGATAAATACAGAATTCCACTGTTGCTCTTGCCACCGAATGAAAGACTCCTTTTATAGTTTCTGCTTAAATAAGTGTTAAATTCAGATTGTGTTACTAATAATACATTCTTAACATCAATAACTTTACCATTGTATTTGTTTAAAAAAGCAGTAGTAATAAGCTTAATAATGTTTTGTTACAGGAAATGTGATGAGGCCACTGTCGCCTCCGCTTCTCCAGCAAGCGGCTTTTGACGATGTCCTTTACCGAGTGGACATCATGAGAAATGTAGGTGTGCGTTCTGATGGTAATGAACCGCCTAAGAATATGGGTGGCAGCCTCAAACTCAACAGTCTGCCGGTGAGCATTACATAATATGTATTCATAAATGTCATGTTTTGATATAATTGTAAAGAAAATGTAAGCAAAACTATATAATTTTAACATTGTAATAATTACATTCATTGTGATTGTGACACTTTTGTCTTTCTTATAAATAACGTGTAATTATTTGCATGATGACAGGCGATGGCGCTGAATGCTACGGCAAATGTAAGTCCTCCTCGAGAGAGTCCTCCAATGGAGCAGCAGCCTACTGTCAGTGGGAGATTGGAAATCAGAATACAGCCTGCCACTGGTTCTCCCATTCAATCCGGTAATATATTACATTCCATTATAATTTATATCAATACTTCATATCTTAAAGTAACCACATCAAATACAACCCATTTTTTTTACTGTTGTGATTAAAACATATTTTTAAAAATTTCAAAATCAATTGCTAATTTTATAGAAGTCTAATGGAACATTATAATATTACTAATGTGAAAGTAAGCTGTCAATTTTCATTAAATTACCTCTTCTCATATTTACATTTCAGCCAAAATACAGACTGCGGTATCTGAGAACAGGCCTAGAGCTACTTCCAAAACTCCTCCCCGTGGGCTGACAAACGGTGGTGGTGGTGGGCATAGTCCAAATGTTGATGATCCATCTGTCTACTTCGATGCCACAGAAAACAATCCTCAGGCAGGAAGGACGTCGTTGGAGAGGTCTCCAGGACCCCAAAGCGGCCCTATCGCTAAGAGTGCTATCCCCTCTATTAACAAGAAAGATACGACAGATGGAGTCACTTCTGAAAGTTTGCCCGCCAAACCAAAAGCTAAACAGATTCCTGCTCCTGTTGACAGTGTCAAGGCTGTTGATGCTGAAATACTCGTTACTAGGTCACTCTCTTACTTTGTATCTTATTCTGTAATCATATTAAAGCCAGCACATGACTTTTCAACATTTTTGTGCATATGTTTGAAGCAAAATATAATAAAATTTCTATTCAACATCACTTTTTTATTTTTATAACATTTATTAATTATAATTCTACTGCAACTGTTTTGTCTGTCAATCAAAAATATTACAAATAGTCTTTTTGCTGGTGCATTAGGTGTATCACTGACATATCGATAGCAGAAAGGAAAAAGGACATTACCCACACAGAACAAATTTTACGGTAGGGACAAAAATGTCTATTGAATGACTTTGGGCCGAAGTCATATTAGGTAGACACAATCTTGAAGTGCATGAAGACTAAAACTGGTGTTAACTTCTGATATTAATTTAATAATTGATGTGGTGGAACTCCTTTATCGTAAATTTCACAGGCTATTCTTTTTTCAAACTTAAAAGCTAAATTTAGATACTAATTCGGCATTTGCAGGTTACATCCTTTTGATAGAACGTGTATTGACTGTATGGATTGTGATTATCGAAAAAACGTTTTTTTTGTAAAAAAAGTGGGTTACGTCCTTTTTCCTTTCTACAATCGATATGTATGTTGAAAGTTGATGGCTGTATACTTTAATTTATTTTAAAATCACATCAAGGTTTTATTAAAATCAATGTTGAGTTCAATAAAATATGTAACTAAAAAAAACACTGATTGACAAATTGAATATAAATATTATATATCTTGATTAAGAATTAATATTGTTTTTTTTACAGATATTCAGTAGTGAAGACACCTTCGGGGGTAAATTGCACGTCAGGTGGGGATCGAGAAGGCCGCGATTCAGGATTGGCCAGTGGAGATAGCGACGATGCCAAAGTTGAGCGCAGGTATTCCCTTGATACATTAAAAAACATGTTTATTATCCACGCTACTGGTATATGTATTTGTATATTGTTCATACATAGTTTGTATAACTGTAATAAATGTGTTTTTTTTGTTGTATCTCGTGGGATGACGCTTTTTCTTTTCAACTATATTCATCTCAAACATGGAACATATGGTTTTATAAAATGTAAAATCTTGATAAATAGTTTGTCAGCCAATTGCTCAGCCTATAGACACTTCTATAAATATACCAACATTAACTATCCACTGTTTGAATTTAAGCTTGTCACTATTAAATGTTACAGAAATGCCAAGAAATTTAATTGCCGTAGTCAAAAAAAAAAGTAATAGCATACATTGAAATATAATAGTATTTTTTCTCCAATTTGTATCGATTTAATCAAATAATCTTTTCTCTGCAGAAGCAGTAAGGTAATCGAACCGTCACCGCCTCGTTTGTTGAAAAACGCTGAACCCATTGTGAACTCTATTGCATTAAAGACAACACCTATTTCTATCCTCAATAAAATTCCTCAAGCCACTGGTGCCACTGTTGTTAACAACGGAGGCAAAGCTGGTAATACTAACAAAGACCAAGATGAAGAAGAAGAGGAAGAAGACGAGGAGGATGATGATGAAGATGAGGATGAAGACGAGGAGGAGGAGGAGATAGAACCATGTGTAGCAGGCGCCGGACGGCTTATGCACACAAAGTCCACGGGAGACATTTTAGATAGAAATGTGCGCGTCTCTTATACTGGTTAGACTATTTTCTTTGTCTATATGTTCTTCCTTTTTAATTTTCTGGCATTTAAAGCCAAATAGAATTTATTGTGAAATATAATTGACAGTCATTTAATTTTTAGTTGTCGCGTAGAAAATTCATGGAAAAATGGATATTATATTCCTCAGTTTTATTTACTTAAAAATCATTACATGACTCATATTTATAAATGCATAAAAATCCACATAATTTTTGTTAATGTGTTTGTTAACTTTTCAGATGAGGTTAGCAGCCGTGGTTCAGATGACAGGGAGCGAGGAAGAACTCGCCAGAGAACACCTTCACTCGGTGGAGAGAATTCTGCACCGCCCAGAGATGTCAGTGTTCATTCAATAATTTCCAATTTTATTTCAAAACTAGTAATTAAAACCGTTTAGCACGTTTAGTAACTATGTGTCTTCAAAGATTAAACAGATATTTTTTGTTTGAATATAAATAAATAACCAATATTATCCTTACACAAATTTTACAAACAGATAAATAAGGGTACACTGCAAAGCTTTGTTACTGAATTTCAAAACTTTCAAAATATTAAAATGGTAATCTAAAATTCATGGTACAATATTTGCATACACAGAAGTCCGTCAGTGGTAGCAGAATTCCGGTAGCAGTGACTATTGGCCCGGCAGCTTTGCGTCTCTCCAAGTGTGCATCGTGGAGCGGCGCTGACGAGGGCAATTCGCCCCATAGTCCACAAACACCCCTCGATGTTAATGAACTCACACCAGGTGATTATTTGTCTCTCTTTTCAATTCATTACACTCACTCATGCTTACTTAATCTCAATATGTTATACGAGTGAGAAATAATTTCAATTGAGCATTAGTCGTCGTAAATATCGTTACATCTAAATAAATTAAATATTGCTGTGAAGTATGGAATCTTTATATAATTTGCATGATATCGTTATATTTAATTTTGTAAAAGCTTTGATAGATTAAAAACAATGTATTCTATAGTAACATATTTTTCACAGCACATCACATGTTGTTAATTGCATATCACTCTAAGTTAGATATCTTTAACTCGATATGACAGATCAACCTTTTAACATAACATTGATTGTATATTATAGCTCTGCGAAGGCGTCGTCAGAACGCTTCAGAGAAGTATGTGACGGATCCTTCTCAGTTGTCGCTGCGCTTCAACCGGCCACGCAGCCGACACTTCCACTGCCCCTGGACCCCTCCCGCCAATGCCACTGCTTCCGTATCCGTCCCTCGCTCTGAGAACGATGGTGCTCCGATCCTGCCGCCTGCTATATCTCCTAGGCCATCTGCTGAACTCATATTGGCCAGGTAATTTAACTTCACTCATTTCTTTTTATCGGTGTATTTGTCCATCACAATATGACATTGAATATTTCTTATTCATTATTTATACTCAAAAATGTGTATAATTGTCTTTTTTTATTATGCATTTATTTCACTTTTGTTCAATATCGTCAAAAATACAATATTTTTTTTTGCATTATTGCTTACTATGCAAGTTTTGGTCAGCAGATTGGTGTTTGAAATGTTATACATTATAAATATTCTACAAATTTTAATCATATTTTCCTAAGTAATGCTCTATAAGAATTTAATAATAGAGCATTAGTGTCTTCATCCTGTTTATCTTAATATAAACCTAAAATAAAATGGTAATGTGATTTTAGAACTGCAAGTAGAGGAGTGCCTACACATCTACTGATGTCTTCGCACTGTGGGGGTGGTGGCCAGTCAGACAGTTCGTCGTCCAGTCCGCCTCCACCAGCACCGCCACCACCTCCACCCGCCTCACCGAATCTCAATGACTCCCTGCTCGCCAACAACCCTGCGCGTTTACGCCGCTTCCGCCCGGCCTCTTCTCCTGCTCCCCCTAGGCCCTCCTCTGATGCCTGAACCCCCGCACCCTCTCGCCTCTGACACTTGTACTTGTGACATGCCCACGTCTCCGATGAATGACGGGGCGCCTCTCGAGAGCGCCGCCCGGGCCGATTGGGCCCTGCCGTATTTCAAGCTGATGTGTGAAACGGCCTGTGGAAGCTGAAGTCGGAGACTTTGCAATTTGTCTCCGCAGTTACCCTGACGCCGCTCTCAATTCTTTACTCTTAAGTTTAAGAACCTATTGAAGAAAACGATATTGGTTTGCTTTGGATTGGGATCCGAGCAATACAGTTGTGAAGTAATTGTTCTTTTGTGTCGATTCTATAGCCATTTAATACTTGATGACATTGTGACTCAGTGGAGTGAAAAAAATTGTGTCACGGTCGCCGGATTTATGCCGCCACGGAAATATTCTCCCCCCGAGTGAAACCGTCGAGTGGACCGTCGCTCGTGACAACTTTTATTTAATCAAATGAACTCATTTTAAATAAAAACTTTCCAAAGTGAAATTTATAGGTGTACACTAAGATTTTCAAATATTATACATAGTAATATAATATATAGTCAATAATGAAAACTTCAATTATGTACTTTTATCGTTTGTTCTGCGGAAGCTATTCTTGTTTTTATTTGTATATTTTAGCCTTCACTCGGCATAATATGTTTTGTCAGCTATAACGCTTCCGACTATTGATAATATGTTTGGTAAGCTGTCGCTTTTACGGCCTTGTCTCTCAAAATTGTCATCGTGGACTGTTCCACTTAAAAGGGTGCATCCTTTATTAAATCGTCACAGTACTGCCTAAATTTTCAACTGTTTCTATAAAACGTCAATGCAGCTTAGGAATATCTTTTGTTTCTCCATTCACTGTATGTAGAATGACAATATATTGTTAAAGTTTGGTAGAATGAAGATAATTGCAGTTGAAAATGATTTGGCGGCTGATTTTAAATGCAATGTAAAATATCGATGACAGTAAATAAAAGCAGTTTAATATTTTAAGTACATTTTGTGATTAAAGTATACTTTATATTTGCCGTTGCTATCAATGTAAGGTATACAGTGCTCCCTTGATTGTTAGCAGGTTATGTGAATCAATGATGAATCGAGGGCTCGTATTTATGAAGTTTGCATGTTTTCATAATTTTGCCAGTACTTGAATGCGAGGTAATTCATTTTTGAAGTAATGCATTTGCCATAATATCAAATAAAGAAAATGGTGTATCTCTCGCTCTGAAGAAATATATAACATTAATCAATTAAGGACGATAGTATCAAGCCCTACTCAATCATTATGTGTTACTTTAATGATAATAATCAAGATATAAATTTAACTATGATTGTATATTTTATTGAAATAATATTCCTTTCGCTATAAAGTATATCCACGTAAATATTTCACCGTAATGAGTGCACTACATGCAAACATTTAGGCCTAGCTTATTTCGTAATCACACGTAGGCACTTAAGATTGTACCAACTGTTTGAAAAGGCTGCCGATCTTAACCGAGAGCTGAACAGGCACCAAATGAGGGATTGCTGTGTATCCGCTTTGTTTTACATAATGATAATTAAAATGTCGACAGTTGATTTGTTTTTAATATTTAACTGATGTCTAATATTTTAAGTGGATACCGAATCGAACTGCGTTATGTATGTGTTAGATCTGATGAAAAATCCAAACAAAACAATTCATCATTATAAATTGTATATTTTATGTAATATTACTAAAAAAATATACTAAACGATGTTGATCTGAGACAGTCGTTCAAGTAGCATCGCATTGAATGTGTATGTGTTTCAGAAAAGGTAAAATTACCGTTTTATTATACAAATTTGATAAAAACTTGATCTATAAATGCATAAAGCATTTCAATTTATCTTATATTGTCAATCGCAGTTGAATCTCATGCATAATCCTTGACCGTTCTTCGATCTGAATCTGTAACTAACGCTTATATTAGTATTATATATCTCGTGTGAAAAAAACCTAAAAGTGATAATTGATTTTATGCAACACAAAGGTGACAAGTTCCTGGTAAGACAACCGTTCAATTCGGCGATACATTTTAAAAAGATCACTTCAAAGAGAGAGAGATCGATGAACAAAGTACTAGTGAAGATTGCAGGTTGTGCTGTTAAACAGCAGATTGCGATGAAAATAATATCAGTTCGTGACTTATCACTCGATCAATAATAAGCTAATGTTGCCCCGAGTTCAAAATATGTGTACGTATTGTGATTGTGATTTAATTTTTAGTTAGTTGTGACGTGTGAAATTACGACGCACGCACGTTGATTTAATATTTCTGGGATGACTGAAAAAATAACCGTTCGCCGTGTCTGTGCTTGAAATTCATCATTGTCCCAATATCGAATCATTGTTAATGTTCTCGTTGAGAAAATCGACAATCTCATCAATAATGGCAATAGTCCAGTGGCAATATTCTTAAATATTATGTTAAAAAAGATCTTTTTAGTGTCTATTATATTTATTTCCTATCACGTATATATTATTCATTTTTGTATAGATTTAATATTATGAAATAATTTTTAATCGAAAGCTCACGACTTAGTCAACGTATCTCTCTATTGCTAATTAATGTTATTTTACTTTAAGTTTAAGACTGAAAACAGCTCTCGCTCAACAGACAAACGGCGCTTCTCCAATATTTATTATGATTAAATCGTTCGTTTATATTCAATCATTTGCATGTTAAACAACGTAAATCAGTTTTCAAAATCACGTGTGTCATAAAACGGCATGTTCGAAATCAAATCTGGAAGATAATCTCCGCACCCTGATGAAATGACGTCTTTGTGAAGATAATATTATTTGTAAATTTTTATATTGGTATGTTTATTTTGCTCATTTAGATTGTAATGTTTATTGTATATATTGAAATCTCAATTTCAAATTTGTATGCCGATTCTGAAATTTAGATAATATTCATATCTATTTAATTTACGAAGCACAAAGACAAGAGCTCTAGCGCGCTGCTTAGTTATGATATTCAATGCTCACTTGCCACTGTTCATGATTTGTATTTTATCTTCTTTGTATAATGTTACCATTGTATTACGTGGTGAGGAAAACTATAATATCTAATACGCTTTTTTTATAAACGGTATGTGAGACGGTACGCGTGTCTCGTCATTTATTTTTTGCATTTTTCCTTTCGGCGGAACGAACGAGTTGACTGATTAAATGTCTGTATGAGGCGGGGCCGGGCGTTCCCCTTTGATGCAAATAAAAGATTTATCGGTGAACGTATGCAGTGAATTCGATATCATTATACTATTTGTATAAATTTACCATGTATCGTTTTATCGCATTTCTTATTTTTGCTGTTCTTTATAATGGATACTGTGTTTTGATCACTTAAATTATTATCGGTTTACGACAGCAGCAAAATGTCTCAAAAGACGGAAGACGATGCACACATTATGTAAAATGTTTGCCAGCAAATAATGTTTGTCGGATGGTCTGTCGAACGACATCGTTTTTGACATATCTGTAGTTTTAAATTTAAATGTTACGCTTTTTTGCAAAATTTTGGAAGACTAGTTTTTAGAAAATTTTCTATTACATCATTCCTGAGCGTGCTTTTTATTTTAAATCTTTTATTTGAATCAATCGAATATTGTTATTAAAATTAAGCTCACTCATATAGACGATCAAATTATTAATCGATTTATTCATGACACCGCTTTCAATTAATGATATATTGTAAATTTATCTTACTTACCGATAACCTTAGGCATTATGTGTACTTTAGTGTTTCGTTTTTCTTTTTAATAGGGAAATAATGTAATACATGAACGTATAATATAACGGTGGAGCTTCTTTTCCAGATAAAATAACAACGCCTGTCTCTTTTTTGCACGTAGACTCGAAAATACTCATCAGTGGAATGAAATTCGTTGTTATTTGCATGGCAATTTTACCACTATGCTATGAAACATAATATTAATTTTTGACAGATAGGGAAATACAGTTTTTTTTGAAGCACTCATATCACTTATCACTCACTTTTTTTTTTCTTAGAATAATGGTTATTACGAAATCGTTTCTCTGCCTGGATGAGCATATAATATACCTCTATGTTGTGAAAATAAAAAAAAATGCACCGCTGACTGTATATTAATAATGAAATGCCAATTGCGTTGCAAAAACGAGTGAGCGAGACGTGAATCTGTACAGTCGGTATGATAGTCTTAATATTTATATAGAAACAGTCTAGTCAAATTAAAAATAATTTGATTTTTAAATTAACCGATGGGTGATGTCGGCATCGGTCTAAATAAAAAAAATTAAAATAAAAAATTATATAAAAAGACGGTCGTTTGCATTTCTGCACGTGATCATTTTTTCCCTCTTACGGTCTCCGGTAATAATCCGTCCGATAAATGTCCAAAGTTTTATCGGTCGGTGATGTCGAAGATTGTTTTCTACGGACGTCGCTAGTATTTGATGTACACGCAAGAGGGCGAGGCTTATACGCGATGAATGTGTTGTGACAGTGGACTGTCGAATTTAATATCGGACTCCCGCTTCTGCCGTTAAAATGGATTTCCGCCTCGTGCCGAATCTCGAGACGTCTCAGTGGACGTTGATCTGTTCTCGCGGCGGAATCCATGTTATCGACTGACCGGATTTTTTTATATATGCTTTGAGTGCAAATTTTTATCAATGCGAAAGAATATTAGAAATATTTTAAATGTACCTATTGTAAACAATCTATGACAGCCTGTTAGATAAGTAAAAATCATATATAATTAAATAAAATGGCACACAAAGAAATGCAGAAGGTGAAACGTGTTTTAAATTATGTCATTATTGAATTTTTCACCTTTCCGCAGGCACAAACCGCAGCTACGGTACCAAAAACAATCTTTACAATATGCTGATTTGTCTTTTTTTAGTTACCTATATTATCTATTGACCTATTCAATAACAGTTACCTAAAAAAATATTAAGGTGGATTGTAATTTTAATTCATTTCGAGTGTTTTTAATATCCACCTTAAAGTAGATTAAAAATAATAATGCATTTAAGACAAAAATTGATTTGGTATTTTGTGCAGAACAATTTAATACTCACACATTAAATACTCCTACGTACAATACTCAATTTGCTTTTTTGATTCGAATAGACACGGTAGAAACTCAAAATGTGAAGTTTGTTTGTTGTGTAGAGGTGACGCTTGTTGTCTGGGAAAGGTGAGGAATCGTGGCGACGCTGTGGTCGTCAACGGTACTGAAATATTGTAAGCCCTTCACCGCTGACAAACCTAAATTAACCCTAGCTAAATTTTAATTGAAACAACAGAGAAGACAAAAAACAACGCGTTGGTATTAATTAGTTGTAAGGAGACAACAGAATGGAGTCGTTTCAAATAACCAAGTGATCCGATCTGACGACATAATATTGGATTGTAATATTTATTATATAATAATTGTAAAACTATAGATGATTATATTGCTTTAATATATGGTTGTTTTTCATTTGAATTATTATTTTATTTATTTTTTTTTCCTCCCATTCCCATTAAATATACAGGAATACCTTTCATAGTTCTGTTTCACTATATACCAAACTCTCTTATGTGTCTTACGTACGTGCTATTGTGTTATTTGTTTTAGATTTGAAGAGCCCTATTCTGAAAGTCGGTGGGACAGTCGATTGACGGTAATTGGTTGCGAGGATGAAGTGCTTTTGAAAGTAATTCATGCTGTGGTTTATAATAGAGCTCCACCTCCACCAAATTGAAGTACACAGAATGTGAATACTAGTTTTTATAACATTTTTTATTTCAATGGGATGAAATTATTGAGAAAAATTTAATCCCTTCATGCAAGTGTTTTATAAAAAAACAGTATTATCCTTTTGTGGAAGTGATTTTGTAATGATCGTTCGAGGCATTGACGTGCTTGATATTAGAAGACATTAGCACTCTTTTATAGATAAGCTCACGATTAAGACTTAGCCATATCGAAATTATTAAATTACCAACATATCATCGTTAATATTGCAAGAACATGCAACTCAAATTTTTTCTTGAGGTAATTTTGTAAATTTTACCGGACTCTCCTTGTTCATGCTAGACACGTTACACGCAATACTGTGTAAAAAAGTATGCTAAAATGAAAAATAATGGTAGATAGGTTTCTTTATATGAAAATCAATCGATATCAAAAAATAAAACTTATTATTGTTTTTTATATTTTAATTTTATGAAATCGTAACAAAGATTATTAACCATAAGACAAGAGACGAACTCGTTTACGCACATTTGGTATGACAACGCTTTCATTACTTGAGATATGCAGAGCGTGTAATATTTTTATACAAATTTTCAGGTTTACTGGATTTAATTTGGCAATTCAGTGGAACAGCATTAGCTGGACTATGCGAGTTATTCTTGTACATTTTATACTATTCTAATTAAAAATACAGTACCACATAGACAATAACGTGTAAGACATTACGTTTTTACTTAGTGAGATAGCTACTATTATCAAGGTAAGTGAAAGAGACGAGGAGGTTTCTGTCTTTCCGGAAGCATCAACAGCATGTGGCTTAAAAGGTTCTGAAGATCTTGAATCCTGATGTTAAAGTTAACGACTTCTGTTATGAGGATACAAAGTGATTGATTATGTTATGGCCATAGAGCTTCACTCGGGGTGCAAATATGAATTGAAGTATCTTATGAACTAGTCTTGATAATAATGTCTCGATCGAAATACCTATCAATCAAACTTGGCCTCAAGGATAATAATTAAACTTTTTTAGAGAATTTATCGTTTCTTAAATTTATTGTGGAAATACATTGACTAAATAAACATAAAAAATGTGATTTCTAAATTTCACTGAGTCATTTGAGGTAAGTGTAAGTATGAATAAAAATTATAAAAGGGATAGAATGATAAAAATAACAATGCAGGAAACTTATTTTTTTATTATGCGATACATTACATATATTGCATTTTTTTAATCCAGTTGACTTTGACATTGATAAAAAGTCATCAGTTTGATAGAAAAATACCAGGTACACTTCATTGCAAAACATGTTCTCTCCGTAGTGTGGAGCTATATGAGAGGATTAGAAGCAAAAACGCCACTGTATAAATTACATAATGATTAAAGTGAGTCGCTCAATTTAAACATATAAATGTCCGCATCATCTTATATCATATCTATGACAGCTTATTTGATAGAAAAGCATCAGAATAATTGAAGTATTTGTAAAATGAACTATTTCCACTATGCTAAAATGTAAAAGAAAAGATTTTGAACCCATATTTTTTCTATATGGTTTCTAGTTGATTTTCCGTGATATTTCTTTGAGGAACAGTGGCCTTTTAGCTTTAAATCTTTTCATATTAAACTGTAGAAGTGAAAAAGAACTTAACCCTCATTATTTTCCAAAATGATTTTTTTCAATAGTAATGTATACAACAACGTGTTCTATTAATAGTATGTAAGCTGCGAGTTTCTAAAAGTATCTAAATTTATCTTCTAAATTTGAAAAAAGGAGGTCCTTTGAAATTTATCAGGAAAAAAGGCTTCCACGTCAAAAAATTATATCGGTTTTTCTTAAATAACTTATTAAATTAATATGACATTGTGTAAATAGAACACGAGTTTTAGTCTTTGTGTTCTTCAAGGTGGTGTCTATTTAACATTTTGACTTTTGATTCTTAACCTCTAAATATAGGTTTTTTTGTGGTTTTTGTAAAACTTGTGTGTGGGTTGCGTACTTTTCCTTTTCTACAGTCGATATAATATAAACAATAGATTGTTTTAATTTAACAGTTAATCGTATCACCTTCTTAAAATATAAAACACATACATATAAATTATATAACCATAATATCAAAAAATGACTTTTTTGTATTAAAAGTAACCATATATTTACCACAGCTAAACACAATGTCCGGTTTGGACGTTATAAATGTCTTTTTTGTATAATTATAGGCTGTTGGTTAAAGTTTAATTGCATTTTTAATCATTTTAATTGCAGCGTATGATCCTCTCAAAAGCAGGAATATGCAAATAGCCTGCACTGATCTGTGAAGGGCGTATAATCTGAAAATAAAACACCAAATTATTGTAGAATTTCATTTTATCATTTTTATTATTATTTCTAAATAAAACTGGGCAGTGGCGTAGCTACCGCGAAGTTGTTGGAGCGAACTGCTTCAGGTGCACGCATGGGAGCGAAAAATTAGAAAGGGGAAAATAAAAAATTGTTAAAACTTTATTGAAAAACAACAACAATTTGGAAAAGTAAATGTGCAATATTATAACTTTGTATTATATTACTAAATTCAATATCTTATTGTTGAAATGTACTGAATTTAAAATAGACTTAATATGGGCTTAAACTGAAATAATAAAATTAGACAGTAAAATAATCGCCAGAACTCTTCTGAAAAAACAAGAGGATGCACCAATTTTGCTTCAGGGCGCTGAATATGTAGCAAAGCCGGTGGTGCTGGGTATTCTTAAATCCCAATCACTCACCATGAAGCACAAAATCTCTTAACATTTCCAAGACTAACTACCATCTCCTCGATAGCATGGAAGGTTAGCGCGTGGGTTTCGGAATTGCGGACTGCGGGCTCTTTTCCCGAAGCTGCTAAGTTTTTCAAAATCTCACAATGTAGCACTGGATCACCATTGGATTGAACGATTGGCTCACAATCAATTCTTCGGGAAAACATCTGTCAAGATATGTCTTCACACTGTGGAAATCCATAAGTTACATTCGCAGTGGACATAGTAAAATAAACTACCACAGGTTTTAGATTTATTTATTAATCTTTTCGACGAAGTAATTGTATTTTTAAACTATCAAAAAGTTTAATTCAAATTTAGCCATCTTGGTTTGACATAGAAGGCAGAGCGTCGGCAACAGAGATTCAAAATAACTAAAAATAGGTGAGTGAGCAACTTCAACACCTTGCTGTCACAACAACTTGCTAACTCAATTATTTATAGCTATTTTTCATCTCTGTTACCGACACTCTGCTGCCCTCATATTTATCGAAGGCTCGACCTGATACCATCCAAGTTTATGATTTACCGCATGTTTAAAACAACAAGGATGGATTTTTAAAATTCACTTATTATTAAATTGATTTCCTGACAGAACATGTCTATGAAAATATCGATTCAAGTGTTTATACAACTTGAATGATTTTTGAAGATAAAATTAAATAATTTATCTAAAATATATAGAAGGCGTCCGATTCAACTAATATGAAAAATGTATGTACAATAATTGAGCGGTTGATCATAAAAATATCTTGGAGATCCGTATGTTTTTTTTCCGGAGCGGCCATGCTTAAAAATGATACATTAACTCGCTGGAGTAGCGGAAAATCGACTTACACGGCATATCGTTTTCGCGCTGCAGGGATTGTGGAGTCATTCTCCTTCAGCAAGTACCTTCTGATGCCTAGGAAATATCCGCTGGAAGAATAACGATATGACATTATGTTTAAATTATTGTTACATCCTTTTTCTTTTCCACAGTCGATATCAAAACTGCGAATAATTACCAACATTGTTTAGATAGCAATAGCTTAGATTTTTTTAGGTAGTTAGATTGGTTTAGTAAAATTGTCTCAAAATAAACTGACATTTAAATTTTTTCTGACACACCATTTTTTCCAGCAAAACTCAAACATTTTTAGCTGCTGTCATTGTAGAATTATAATTGAATAAAAATATTTCATACAATGAAAGCAGAACAAAATGGTATACTCGTATTTTTTCATAAAATGGCGGCTTATTTAAAATGTCAGTTTATTTTCCGACATCTTTAATTATCAAAACTCTCTGAACGAACTCTCATCTCACGATTAATCAAATGCAATTAATTACGCAGTGGTAGATTCACTCATAAGCTCACTTGGTGCGCGCCTGAGGCCTCACAAATTAAGGGGGCCTCAAAAACAAAAAACAAAAAACGAGAAACCACAAATTCTGGACGAAAGTAAAAGTTGTTTTTTTTTAATCCATAATATAACACCAAATAATCATTATTGGTTTAAAGTTTAGACCATAGAGATGGTAGACACGAAGCGAGAGCAATTTCTCTGCAGAGTTTATATATATTTTTGTAATTTACGCAAGATATTCCTTCCATCGGATGTCTCTCACGTCGCAAAAGTAGATTTTCTTGTCGGCTTCGCTCATCTTGTCGATCAGCTTGAGCATGTTGTCGTTGAAGAAGTTCCAGTTCTGCATCGTGAAGAACGACGTCACATCCGTCATCGTGTCAACCCTCTTGTACAAGTTTACGAATCTGTAAACACGATCACGATAAATCATCGTGTTTGATTGTATACACGACCTGAATGCTGGTTCTCTGGGCAATTTAATTTATGTAATAAATAACAAAATCATAACGAAAAAACTAAAAACGTGGAAATAAGTTTACTGCCTAAACACGTAAATTACAATAATAAACTGGCAACCGAGCACATTTTCATGTCGTTAAAAGTGGCTCCACTTTCCATCTTAAAACAGTAAACTGAATTAATAGTTTATTATTATTATTTTCACTTTTTGTTTCTTTTTGAAGATTTTACGCCTATGCAAATGGCGCTCTGCTTATGTTGCCCGTTCCTTGCGCTAGCTTTGAATTAACACCTAATCTGTGGGCTACTTTTGGCAAATTCGCAAAATGCGCTTAACGTTTACAAAAATAAACATATTT